>JAFIDM010107813.1:67808-83520 GCA_023159025.1 Thereuonema tuberculata | reverse complement strand
CGTTTCAGCCCAGCTAGAGGTTAAAAGATTCAAACAGAACGTTTCAGTCCAGCTAGAGGTTAAAAGATTCAAACAGAACGTTTCAGCCCAGCTAGAGGTTAAAAGATTCAAACAGAATGTTTCAGCCCAGCTAGAGTTTAAAAGTTCAAACAGAATATTTCAGCCCAGCTAGAGTTTAAAAGATTCAAACAGAACTTTTCAGCTCAGCTAGAGATTATTTTCAAGTATCTAGTATTGCAACTGAGCAGAAATTATGTAAGCTGAAATTATTTATTTTCAGCTGTAAGACCAAAAGAATCAACTTAAACAGAAATAATTACAAAAATTCTTTTAAGTAAAAACTATTCATGCTGCGAAAAATTAAGAATTGGCTTTTACACAAATAAATGAAAACATTGCTCGTCAATGAAATTTTGAATTTTTATAAAGGAAATCATGATCGGTTGTTTAGTGGATTTTAATGGCGGAAAATCATCTTTGCCTAAGCTACAAGAAGAAAGGCAAAAATTAGCATAAGAAAAAGAAAATAAAAGGAACTATCTAGATAAGAAAGAACAGAGAAAGCTCAGAAATCAAGAAAAGAATTAATAGTGTGAAAATCATGGTGTGATAATATATTCATGTTGACGTTATTTGTTTCTCTAATAACACAATTACTATTGTTACGTGGTTAAAAATAATGTGAGTCGAAGACAGGTTAACAAGTAACTGCTGACTTTGCTGTCTAGTGACTAATTACTGACTATTTACAACAACTTAGGTATTTATACAAAAGTTTGAATTCCTAGAGCCGAGCCAATCTCTCCTCGGTCGTCTTAATCCGCACGTTGCTAGATAATCTCTTCTGCATTGGACAGCTAGACAACGCTGTTCAATCGATATTTTTGGATGCATGGATCATCACGTGATAATGTTTTTAAAAACAAATAACTAAGAAGATCCGTTGGTTGACTTATTGTCAATGCTTGTACTTTTCGTTTATGAACTTTCAGTTGATAATAAATCAAGTGGAATTCTACAAAGTATATTTCTGTAAGGTTCAGTGTTTGATTCTCTTACAAGTCTGTAGTTTGAGGGTTTTGACTTGATTGTATAGATAGAGAGCGGACAATATCTTTTCCCATTCTGAAGATTCACATTACAGTTACTCAAGAAGTAAGTTAGTAATGCAATTTTTCACATTTTGACATTGCGTATGTTACGTATGTTTAACCTTAGAAAAATTAAGCTTCAGATGGTGAAAAACCATGTACGAAGATCACTTAGATAGAAATGTTCATAGATTTTATTTTTTAGGCATTGAGAATCTGCAATGGAAATCTACAACAACAACTAAAATATTTATTGGTAATTTCGTTGTTTATGGAATAAATTAGGTTAAATTATGAGCTTAACGTTTAAATCCTAAAAGAAAATGCGAAAATCATGAATAGAAAATAAAATAAATAAATAAATAAATAAAAGAAAAACTGTGGAAATAAAAACCAAAAGAAATAAGATCCACAAGGATCTTTTTATTAAACAAAAAAAAACGCGATTTATTGCACTAAATAATGAAGAAGATCACGAAATTTAGAATTTTTTTATATAATTTATATGTAGCTTACTGATTGCATTCGTAAAACTGTATGATGTTGAACTCCGTAATATGATCTTTCTTTTTTTATATTTGTTTAGTTTAAATTATTACTTAAAATTAACTACATTGAATTTTTTTTTATTTATTTATAATCACTATGATTTTTTTTATAATGAAGGCCTTGTGTTTCAGTCTAAGGCAGAACGAAGGCGTCCCGAAATAACTGAACAATCACCTCTACTGTCCAGTTAACTGGGATGATGGAAAGTGAAGAGAAAGAGAAAAAAGATAGAAAGAAAGTCAACAGCCGTCGACGTATCGGTCTCACCGTTTTATCCACCGTCTTATCCACTAGACCAGCGGTTCCCAGCCTGTGGTACGCGTATCCCTCGGAGTACGGGGAAGGACATTCGGCGAAAGAAAATTGAATAATGGCGGAAAAAAGCACAAATGTCAACAGTGTAAGACAAAAGAAAAGGTAAAAATTATCAAAATAATCCATCGCTACGGTGATGAATGGAGCGGTTTTTTTTCGCTATCTGACCATGAGAAAAGCCCTCGTTATCTCTCCCTAACCAGTGTTTGATGACACTGTAAATATACAGTCGGACCTCTATTTAACGAACCTCTATTTTGCGAATTTCTCTATTTTGCGAACTTTTCTTTGGAACCAAGAACATTTTGCTAATTTCTTCGTAAAATAACCTCCAAATAGCGAAGTGCATTTTCTATTTAACGAACTTTTTCGTGGTATTAATTTTTTTTTCTCCTTGAAATGTTTTTATTATTAATATTCCCTTAGAGGAAATGAAAGAAATGTAGATACAGCTGAGGGAAAAAGAAGAAATTAACGATGATGTGCTGATTGATGATTATCTTTCACTTGATTTTGAAGTTGAGACCTCGAAAACACTAACTGAATCGGATATTTTGGACAGTGTGAAAAATAAAAACAATACAGCTATGAATTGCGATGAAGATGATCAAAATGGAAATGATCATGATGAAGAAATCAAAAAAACCTTCCTATGATGAAATGCTAAAGTCATTTGAAACAATCCGACGCGGATTACAATTTGAAGAAAATACTGAAGGGGTTTTTGGTACATTGCAAAGATGCGAGACATACTATGAACGAAAACGCTTTTTCAAAAAAAAAAAAAAAACTCAGACAAAATTAACAGACTTTATTAGTAAAATTTAAGTATGCATGTGGTAATGTATGCTTTATGTCATTAAAATTATTACTTTTTTAATGATATTTATTATTTATGTATTTTAAAATCTGTTTTATGTAGTTTAAAGTATATTTAAAAGGTGAATCTCTATTTAACGAATTTTCCATATAACGAACTTTTTTTCGGGATTTAGCGGCTTCGTTAAATAGAGGTCCGACTGTATTTCTGAAAACTTTTAAGTTGTCTTCTCAACTATATCTCAGTGCTAAGTCTCAGTGTATTGTTCGTTCAACACATTATTAAATCCCATCATTGACCAATTTATATTTAGTTACAACATATAAAAATAACATTACAGCAACTACATTAATTACAAACATCTTGCTAATATTTTGGATATATTTATGAAAATGGGCTGCCAATGGGTACGCAAGTGAAGAAGGTTGGGAACCACTGCATTAGACCATGCCGGTACGCCATTTCTTTCCTTAGTAGAGAAAATTAAAGTTAACTTTCTTTAAATTGTTTTTATTAAGTTTATTTGTTCCATGGAAAGCAAGTTTAACGTCCGTAATTATTCTCTGGTTCATTTCTTCCGGAATAAAATTCTCTTCGCCGTTGACTGAACTCTCATCTACCACATTATAGTTTTCTTCTTGCGCTGCTAATGATTCCTAATAAGGATGAAACAGCTGTACAGAATTCCCGTTGATGTTGGCTCAATGTGCGAAGGCATATTTATTGTCCGGTTGGCATATTTATTTTCTCTCCATTTATTTGTTCCAATTTAACGAAAGAACACAAATAAAACAATAAAAAATACTATAACAAGTACGGAATAGGAATCGCATACATTCTTAAGGAGGTAAATATCCTGCTATTCTCTGCTGGTTTGATAAATGCTAAGGGTAGTTTTATTCATAAGTTATTTAACTGTTTTGTCATTTTTTCTGACTGTTTATTTCCTGAGAGTCTATTAATCAAAAATATCCATTATTTAAATTTCCGAAGTACATCTGTTATTTGAGAGAAAAGCTTGAATGTACGTGAGAATTAGAATCATTTGTTAAAGAAGGTCTGAAAAAAAAATCTTCCAGTGAAAACTTGGCTTTGTAGGCAAATGCATGAATCAATCATCGTCTGTCATTGATGTTAATCCATTCCAACTGGAAGATAAGATCAGTTTATTGGCAAAATCCATCATAAATCATTCATTGAGTTTGGAATCCTTTTTTGTTGGTAAACAACTGAAATTAGAAATGTCAAAGACTGTTCTAGATATTTATCATGGTCGTGATAATTTCCTCAACATCATAAACACCCTCAGGGAACTGTGACCAGCAAAATTACCTATCAGTTATGTTAGCAGGTAACGATATTTAAATCAACAAAGAAATGAATGTATTCATTAAAGGGAATTTCCACCCAATTCCAAATTTTTCAGATTTATTTTTTTTACATTTTTACAAAAGCCATATAAATGTTTTTTATATCAATGTCTTTATATCGTTTTTCCCGTTACCAGAATCACATTTTCTTCGTCTTTCAAATTTTAATCACGTTTTACTTAAAGTAAAGTATTAATAAAAATAAAATAAAATAAATTTATTTATAATATTATATTTAATAATTACATTTAATAATTATAAAATATCAATATTAAAAATAATTTTTCAAATAAAAATTTAAAATAAAATTATTTATTATTTAAAAACAGTATAATGCACTAAACTTACATAAACAGGACAGTTAAAATCAGATAACTCTTATTAAAAAGGGGGTGGGTGACAGGGAGGTAATGATGACGTTTTCGAGATCGTTACGATCCCTTCTCAAGCTGAATTGAATATCAATTTAAATACAGGTTGGAGGTAGATTAAACCACGTGATTGGTTGCGTCATAGGGTATTGGATAAAGGGAGGTGGGGGGGGGAGAAAAAAAAACTTTTCATTTAATAGTTTAATGGAGATATATTGTTATTTTAGGTATGGATATATTATTATTGTAGCTATTATTATTTAATATGAAATAAGAATCTGCGATGAGACGCTTGAAGTGATTATTTTCAAGGTGTATAATGTTAGAGTATAATAGGTTTTGATGGTTGGTCCTTTGAAAGTGTTTAGCTGTTTTGATGAATTAAGCTATTATTTTTAATTACCCTGGAATTAAATGCTTATAATCATTGCAGCGGTTCTTGAGTCTCGCAGAATGTACTTTTTGATTTCGTATCTTCGATTGTACTGTCCTGACAGTTTGCTCGGCATGACAGACTGAAAAAAAATGGCGGCCGATGCTTCACATTCAAAACTTCTTCAAGGAAAAGCCATCAACAGTCAGGTAAATTATTCTTAACGTTGATCGTTTTAAAAACAAGAGAATTTTAATTCTGTTAACGAAATGATAGGTTTTCATCAGAAGAACGTTTGCTTTCCTGCATAACGGACAGCATTAATAGTGGCGATGATAATTTTCCAGAGGACTCCCAAACCCCTGCGAGGATTATAATTTCATTTAATGTTTTTTATCTAACAGACACACGTTACACACAATGTAAGATTATTTATTATTTGAAACGTAATTTATTATCTGTATAAATTTAATAGTTCAGAACAGACTGAACATTTATTTTTGGATCAATGGATTCACTGAATAGCAAAGCGTTTGTTAAGTTCTGATATCTGTATAAGGTTCTATGTAAGTTTCTCAATCAATATTCCTTCATCATTTGAGATCATTTGAAAAAAATAGAGATGATGGACCAACATCCGGAAACCAGAATGCAAAGATAACATAAAATAATTAGAAAAACTTGTTAAACAAATAGTCATTTTGTAAGTTGAAGTTCTTTTGTCCGTACCTTCTTAGCTTCTCTTTTTACAAACATTAAAAGAGATCTTTATTCTGATGGAACTTCCAAAAAACATTCAGTTTTGCAGGACAAATAGTTTTGGAGCTATTTTGGTCATGACGGATAACAATGAATATAGGATTTTTAATTTTTAGCTTGTGGATTAATATTACGATAGATATTAAAATCAATAAAATCTTGTAATATGATACGCCTAGATGAAAAATGTATGTTTTGTTCATAAATTTAATAGAATTTCACCAATAACATAAAATTGTAGAATTACTACAAAATAATTGCCAATGACGTCTGATTATTATCTATTAAATATTTTATAAACTACGAATAGATCTTAACGATTTTCTGTTCATTAAATCATTTATCATTCCACTTATTCCTAATATTTTTACTTCAGTGTTCTTCATTATAATTAACATACTACGTCAATTTGTCTTTTTAATGAGAGACGTCAGTAACTTGATAAATGTCTTAAGAACTGAAAGGGTTCATTTCTTGTTAAATAATCAACTGCAGGTGATTGCACATCTTCTATTTCTTTTTCCAATGCATCTAAAATTCTGAAAATTTAAATATAAACTTGTGAAGTTTATGTTTTCCACTTTGTAATTTTCAAAGTATTCTGCAATTAATTAAATTAAAACTCAAAAACAATCAATTTTTTGGGTGTTTACTAGGTACTACTCGATATTTTCAACTCAAAAAAATTGAAAACCTTAAATGATAAAAAATTAGTAAAATAATGTTGTGTATTTAAAATATTTATTATTAGCGCAGCAGTTAGCCGTTATTACTGTTATTTAAAAACTGCTATATATTTTAAAGAATATACGATTTAAATTTTTAAAATAATTTTATCCTGAAAATACTTGACATTTTACTAAATAATTACAAAATACTGAATGATTACAGAATTTTTAAACGCAAAAAATAAGTGTAAGATAGTAAATAGAAGTCAATTCATGTTTTTTAATAAAAACAAAATCTATTTTAATCTATTAAACACATGCAGAGAAGTTAGAAGAGACACTACTATAGATTGTCTTAACATCTAGTTTACTCAAAGCCGTTGTACTTTAAAGGTAAAGAATAATTTCAAAAGAGGCCTGCATTAAGTTCATTTAGTAAATCTAGACCCCATTTTACACTATTTGAATTATTCTAATAAGTGGCCACAATGGATATCATATTCAGTCTCAAAATAATTGATTCAGTAATTTTACACGAGATTTTGTCTAATTGCAATTATTTTCCGGTCCCTCCTAAACCAGTGGTAGCCTGAATTAAAAACCTTATGATACTTTTTTTAAACTTGAAATGAAGTTGGTTATCCTTCTCTGAAAGAGCACCAAAAAATTTTCTTTGTATTTTCTTCCTCATTTCTTAACAACTGATATTTTACACAAATTTTTAATTATCATTTTTGTATCGCGCTTTCGCCTAATTTAATGAATTAAAATTTGAACTGGTAATGTGATTAAAAAGCAAACAAATACTTTTTGTTAGTTTAAACATTTTTCAAAATTACTTGATGAAAATTGTGTTTATTTAAATTTAATATAAAGAAAAAAATGTAATTTGAAGGTCACTGTGTTTCTGAAATGTCATCGTATGTTTATTGTAATGATAATGAACCAATAGCAGACATTGTTTTCTTGAAATTGAAAATTTTTTAATTCATTACTCGACTGTGAAAAGAAAAACGCTAAACCCAATATTTGCATAAAGTAACCAGAGGTCACTGTCTTGAACTGTTGTTTGTTTTATGATTACATTAATAGCTTTTATTCCGTCTGTTTTATCAACGGAAACGAAATAGTGAAGAAAGCAGCGGAGAATCAGGAAATTCTTCAATTTTTAAAGACTGATAGTGTTTAAGAGCATCTACGAATAAATCAATTCACTGCTTTATAGTAAACACAAAACAACGTGACCCCTTACAATTTGCTACTCAAACGCTTACCTTGTTAACAGACACACTAGTATTGATTAGAGCGCAGATATCATTTATTCAATGAGTTTTAGTTCAAAGGGTCCATTGTAATGTCAAAGCTACTCGTATTGAACTCATTTAGTATGTCTAACCGATTTTGCACCTGGTCAACTCTGAGGAAGTGGTTGCATTGGGCCCAGGATACCATATTCAATTTCTGTATTTAAATATTTGGAGAATGTTTTACTAAACTTTATCTGGATTGATGATTGTGTTAATTGCGTTTCTTAAGAATACATCCATGAAATAAACCGACATGTTAAAAGCATACATAATTACTGCATTCATCAGTTATTAATAAATGGTGGAACTTTTTCTTTAAAAGCAGAACTTTATTATCATCTTTATTTAAATAAGCCTTTTTTAATTATCTTGCCTTGTAGAAAGGAAGCCTGTTTCAACTCGAGGAAAGTAAAATAACAAAAAGGATGAAAGTTAATTGTTTGTAAAAACTAAGACATAATCAGATCTATACAATAACATAAATAGTTATCTGCAAAAGTTGATCTGGTATGGCTTCTAAAATGCTTTAAATATCAAAATATTGAATTTGAATTGAATTAATCACAGAATATCTTGACAATTAAAAACAAGAAAATAGAAATCCCAGATGCTTCACAACTTCATATTTAAATTTTCAGAATTTTAGGTGCATTGGAAAAAGAAATATATAAGGTAGGTTGCCCAAATAAGGCCCACCTAACCTTTAAAGGTATTTAATATTTTTACAGCAAGAGTGAAAATTCTGAAAACTGTCTTGAAAGGTAGTTTAAGGTGTGCTGTTATAAAAAAGTGAATTTAGAATTAGTGGCATTTGAAATTCTTTCAGTAATAACAGGTTTGAAAATATAACTGAAGGGCCTTATTTGGAGCCCCTGTTCCAAATAAGACCCGCTACTAGTCCCAAATAAGGCCCATGTATAAATAAATAATAAATAAGGGGGAAAAAGGCAGAAATCAATTAAATTAGAATAATTATATTTAGACCAAAATACTTATATAATTAAATTTAAGTCAAATAAAATACAGAGTGTTTCAGCATTCCCACCTAAGGTCTGTAGCTCATAGGCAAAGTCGCCCACAGGGACAAGAGCTCGGCAGTGAAAAGAGCCAATTTCCAACATTTAGTTATGACGTAATAATAAGCTACAAATTAATAAATAACTAGTAATTAATTTATATAATTTTAAATTTAAACTTGCTTTGATGATTTTTTTAATATTTTTTCTCAATCCTTATTTGGTTCATCAGTGGAGGGCCTTATTTGGAGCCCCTGTTAACCCACGCTTTCTTGCATTGTTTTACAAAAAGGATTTAAATGCATGTCAACTAGAAAATATCAAATACAGTATCTTATTCTACTCATTACATATTTTACAATGACATAAAAATTTTTGTGTATATTAAGTTGCCAAAAAATTCAGACGATTTATAAATTAAGTTGAAATAGTAACGACAAAAGCTTCGGGCGACTTTTACTGATTAACTGAAACAAAAATGGTGAAATTATCCACTTCAACGGACCTAATGTTTGATGTAGTCGCTAGAAGCCAGGAACTGTCTGAAACATAACTAATCTTGGTAAATTGTCTACGTTCTATTAATAAAACGAAGGATGGGCCTAATTTGAGACTGGGCTTTATTTGGCCCATTTACCTTACATAAAACAAATAAAATTGCTTGAGTCAGGACCTTAAGACATCAGTGGTTTTTTGGATAATTCCTCTTCCGTGACAATGAGCTTTTCTTGCAAACATGTTTCTCTGGAAATATTCCCTTTTGACCAAAATGGAATTTTAATCAAACTCTTTAAATACCTAAAAGTATCTAAAACCTTTCGCATCTTAAAACAGGGTAAGATCTATTGGTATATCAGTTTCGAATTAAAAAGAGAAATTTTTGAGACGAATTACAAATTTAACTTGTGTTAAAAGTTTCATTAAAAAGAAAAATTAATAATACATAAAATAAAAGGGGATGAGCACTATAAAAATCTATCAATTTCGCTGGCATCTGTGCATCTTCCTCCAGGATAAGCACTCAACCGGAAAAGTTCTATCTTTATAAGTAGTCCGTGAGGTTTATAGTGTTCATCTTCTTTTAGTAGGTGCGTTATTATTACTTTATAACAGAGATTTTAAATTCAAATATCAAATTTGCTTTATATTGTTTATTTTATCTCTAAAAAGATTTGTGTGAAATCATTGTTTCAGAGGAAATTGTCTAGCAATTGAATTAACTGTCGCTGTTTCTACTTTAACAATTTGAAACTAAAGGTTTATGCATATTCCTAAAGCAATCCTTCATTAATCGTTTTTGCTTTATTAACTATCTTTAAGGATTTTTAGTAATTAAGTGGACACTCGAGGAACCTGGATTTAATTTCCGGCCATGAGGTTTTTCTATCTTATTTTTTCTTCAGAAGAACTGCAAGGGTCGCCCAGCTCTCTATCAAAACGCTGTCAGGTTTTTTATTTGGAGATAAAAGCGGATTGGCATCGGGCTATCATTAGACCTCAACTAGTCCGGTTGATTAAGAATTGTGGGAGCCTAAATCTCCCAAGAGCCTTTACTGCCTGAAGATGCACAAATTGTAACAATCTTTAAGATGATTGTTCTTTGAAAATGTTGCACTGACGGATAGTCCATCTTACCTACCACTACATAAAATACGATTCCTTACCTCATTAAGAAGTTTACTCGGACGAACCACGTGTCCAGACGATCGTCGACATTCTAAGATTTGTGGATGCAGGAAATTTAAGAGAAAACAATTGATTTCTCCAAATTTTATCATCGTATATCTACATTCGTAAAGCATTATGAGAGATAGTGTATACTGAAAAGAAAAGATGAACTGAATATGTTAGTGGTGTTCGTAACGCCTTCAAAGGCAGTCAAGCCCGAAGAGTTAATGGCAATCAGTCCAAAGAAATTTAGATAACTGTAATTCGCGAAGATCTTTTTCTTCTTTCATCTAAGAAATCACATTTCTTATTTTTTCATGCATTTACAATAGATGAAGTTTTCGGAATACAGCAGTTTGTATCAGCTGTTTCTGCAGATATTGAGAAGTGAATGAAGAGTTTTACTTACTAGATACACACTAATATTAAGTTTTTATCATAGACATTAAGTAAATATTGAAATTGATTTAAAGATTAATATTCTAAATTACAAATCTGAGATTATTACGTAAGAAATAACTGTTAAACTCTAACACAACAGACCATGTAGGCCTGGGTTGAGCGAGAGGTCTACGCTCCAGCGATTCTCGACCAAAGTATGGTCATATGGAGTTGAGGTCGTATGTTCTGCTCGACTCCTCCTCACCTTTAACCCCGAGTAAGAAACCCTGTACCCATTTGGCAAAGGACTTGTCGAACCCTAGGGTACCGTCTGGAGCAGAAATAAACATGGAAAAATCACGAACGCCGCCGGAAAGTAATAACTGTAAATCCGTAACATTATATAAGTTAATCCAATCCAGATCTATCCGCTTATGAAACTTCGTAATTTCCTCTCCACTGTATTGCACACATTATTTCAACCTTTAAGTGACGGATTTTCTTCAGGTGATCGAATTTACCGGTCGAAATACTGAGTGCATTAAAGTGGAGAGAACATTGTTAAGTTTTCTGAATCTTAAGACTTAGAAAATTTGTATTTATGTGTGTGTCCTCATAACTTTTGATAAAGCGAATAGATCTTCTTGAAGTGGAGTTTCTTCTTTAATGTCACTACTAACAAAAAGAGATTGATTGTGTCTTTGTGGATCCCTGAAATCTGGGCCAGAAGCTCAATCTATTAAAAATTTTCTTTAAAAAATATAAAGCAATTAATGTAAAAATACAAAAAAAATCAAAAGAAGTCTAACAATTTAGTCTCTTCGCTGCAAATTTATTCGAGCTTTGATTTGATTTAAATAATAGTAAATAGATTTTAACGATAAAATTCAGTATTAAAGTATTCAGTATTTAATTAATTGAGGTTTTCATCACATATAATTAATATTAAGTAGATTTATTTAAAAAGAGAACTTTTTCACTCAATTATTTTCTTCACAAAAATTAAGAAAAAAATTAAACAAAATATCATGGAAAGTATTAAAATGACTAGAATCTGCACAGTTTTTTGTTTTTATAAATATAACAAAAAAGTAAATAAATAGACACAGTTAATTATAATATACATAATTTACAACTAAAGTTTATGCTCGAGGCTTGCATAAAAGGAAGCTTCAAATGCTTTAATAAGCAAAAAGGTGTTGAAGTGAGGCAAATTATATTAGATAAATTCATAAAAAATTGTATAGATATCAAAAAATTCTAATAATATTCTAATTTATTGTAAAAAGTTACAAAATTTCATTGTTCTACTCTTAACCAATAATTTATTGTTATAATGTTATTATTATGCTATTATCATACTTATGATTACTTGGTTTTGTTAAAAAGATCAGACAACGAAATTACCTGTAATAATTATAAATTATTAATATGTATATGAGCTAACATGTATGACCCTGTATTGTTCACATTGTAATTACCATATATTGTTATTATTCTATCATTTAAACCTTATGTTAATGAAGAATATTCTAAGCCCGAAGAAGAAGATAAAATATATCTGCGAAATATAGCAATGTTTTGAAAAGATGAAGATGTTGTGTTTTCTATTTATTATACTTCTTATTTCTGAAGTCATGTTTAAACAATGGTAAGACTTCTTATTTTCTAATCAATTAACTCGACACACAGTGCATAAACTAGAAAAGATTGTGGTTTCGATTTCTTTTGAAATCATTAGGCAATTTAACATTCTTATAACACGAGAATGATCCTTACTGTCCAATCTTATACGATTTTTTATTATTTATAAAATTCGATAAAACATACTTCATGAAATTTGCAGATGTAAAGCTTCTGTAAAGCTATCTTTTAATTCTCTAACAATGAGACCATCTTGTCCACTAGAAATTTTTGCGAATTCTCCAGACGTTATTGATTGATTTCATAACGAAAAAAAAATATGATTCTGGTGACAGTCAGACCTTGTTAGGTATTGGTAAAGCTTGAACTTGTCATTGTTTTGATTAATGGTAGCATCAATGACATCACAATCATCTCCAACATCACAAGCTTTCTTCTGTCAAATGAATTGCTGTAGGAATTGCATTTCCCCATTGTGAAGGGATTTCCTCTGGCCGTTATTAGACAAAGACTCGAAATGAATTGTCTTAGCCATCAATTCTAACAAGGCTTCTACCATAGTCAGAACCAAATCTATTAATACTTGCTCTGTGACTTTTCCCTTATTTAATATTTTTTTCTTTCTTCGTTAGTATTTCTGTCACGGACTTAAAGGCAAGACAAAAAGTCAAGCCATTTTTTTTTTTATTTACCTCTATTTTTAACTCATTTATTTTATTCTCTTTCTTATTTATTATTTGAATTTACAAAAGTTTTTTTTTTTCTTGTTTAATTAATTTCTGTCTATTTTTTTCTCGTTTCTGTTTGTTTTTGCCCTGTTACCATGGCAACCTTTCTTTTTCTTTACAGTGCAACTATATTTTTCCAGAGGGGACTTGATCTCTCTTTTATTTTTCGTACATTACTACTTGATCTTTCTTGTGTTTGGCTCATTCCTACTGTCTTCTAAAATCCATAATCAATTATTTTAGGATTTTATTATCTGTAAAAACCTCAATCCTCTCGTTTCATCTTTAGATTAATTTGAAATGTACTCAGAAATCGTCTCGACTTTACTCTTGCAAAATACGAAAAATATAGTCTCCTACCTAACAGGACGATATGAATATGCAGTTTTATGCAGTTAATAGTAGATAGTTTGACGGACAATGAGTGGACGGGCTCATTTTATCCGTATTTTCTTTCGTCGCCAAGTAAATGTGTTCAGCAAACTCTGGAATTTCTGAAACTTCGTTGTACCGTGTTTGTGCTTCAAAACACATCTAATCTTGAAGATGAGCAAAACTATGGTTCAAACTACAGATAACTAGTGACTGTAAGACTAGGACAATGCTGTTAGTAAGTTCTGCTGCATTTTCTTGCTGATCAGATCGACAAGACTACTGCTACTGGAAATCATTCATCTGAACTCTCGATCAGATTCCGTCAACTACAGTTCTCTAGGACTGTAATTTTTATATTTAATCGTGTTTTAATTAAGGACTAAATTAAGGACTAAACCAATCATCTTATCGTGCATTTCTCCTGAGCTAGTTATATTTTTTATTTATCTTATTGTGTGTGATTTCCACATTATATCCTATTTTTATTCCTTGTTTAACTTACTCTTTATTATTCTTGTTGGTTAATACTTTTTATTATACTTGTTTATTGTATATTGAATCATAATACATATTATTTCTTTTATTCATTTATTTGACCATGTTTTATCTTCTCTCATTATCTTCTTTGCATCTTTCTTCTGATACTTATTGGGCCCAGCGGAATCAGAAAAAAAATTAAAACTTATTCGTGACATTTCTTTCATTTCAAAACTGTTTTAGCTTTGTCATGTGAAGTTTTGTCACCTAACGCTGTAATTTCTCGACAACGACCTCCACAGAAGAGACTTTCAATATTAAGTCTAATCATCTACAGTTTAATATGTTACAGAGTTTCAAAAAGATCCTTCATGCCTATCAAAAGTTCTAAATGAGAAAATTTCGATTAATTCAATTAACACAGACTGACTGATTTCATGATTTTATCAAAGAATCCTAAAAATGGAACAACATTAATACAATAATTTTTTTATGTTGTACTTGATTTTAAATTTTATTCATTTTCGTTTCTTTTTAAATATTTTAGTAAAATTAAGAAAATATTTCGTGAAACATTTTATTCGATGTTTTTATTTTAATTCCTAAAGTGTGAATACATTTCAACGTGACATTTGTGAAATAGAAAATTAATTCCAATACAAGCAAACCAGATCACTCATCTTTGTGCCATTTCACTTTATTAATATGAAATTGAAGAGACTTTAATAGACTAATTGAAGAGACAAATTTTAAAGCTGGTGATTTTAAAGATTTTAAAGGATAAATGCTAACTAAAAGTTAAAAAAAATAAAGTTAAAGTATCCCACTACAGATCTATGTGATCCTTGGGTTCGCGGGAGGTAACGCTCCCTTTACTTCCGTGACCAACGGGACTAAGTTGGGAAAGAAACCCGAAACCCATTGAACAAAGGACCCGTTTGGAGCAGAATGGAGCGTGGAAAGATCCCTGCCACTGGCTCACCTGCTTTAATAATTATCTATATATATAAAAATGAATGTATCTTTCTTTCTTTCTCTCTTTCTTTCTTTCTTTATCTGTCCTTTATACACTCTTAGGCCCTTTGACCTATCTGGACCAAACTTTGCAGAATTACTCTTTAGGACCCTGCGCAAAAGACAGGGTACCTTAGAACCTGGACCCACCCCCCAAAAGGGGTTGAAAAGGGGTGAAAGCCCTGAAAAATCCAATATCCACCTGGTGGTTAAAATAAGAGCTACACATATATTGTATAAAGTGAAAAATTCGCTCTCTTATGGGGGGCAGGGACACCAGACTTGGGTGGGAGGAAGCCAACACAAAGGTTGAAGTGTCCCACCCCGACCGACACCGGGACCTTATATTTAGGGCCCCTTCTCGGGCCCCCCAAGTCAATTGCAAAAAAGGGAAAAATTCGCTCTCCTATTTGGGGCAGGGACACCACACTCGGGTGGGAGGAAGCCAACAAAAAGGCTGAAGTGTCCACCCCCAACTGACACCGGGACCTTATATTTAGGGCCCCTTCTCGGGCCCCCAAGTCAATTGCAAATAAGGAAAAATTCGCTCTCCTATTTGGGGCAGGGACACCACACTTGGGTGGGAAGAAACCAACACAAAGGCTGAAGTGTCCCACCCCCGACCGACAACGGGACCTTATATTTAGGGCCCCTTCTCGGGCCCCCCCAAGTCAATTGCAAATAAGGAAAAATTCGCTTTCCTATGGGAGGCAGGGACACCATATTTGGGTGGGGGGATGCGACACAAGGGCCTAAGTGTCCCACCCCCGATCGACATCGGGACCT
>JAFIDM010107813.1:56333-67798 GCA_023159025.1 Thereuonema tuberculata | reverse complement strand
GAGGGGATGGCGACACAAGGGCCTAAGTGTCCCACCCCCGATCGACACTGGGACCTTATATTTACGGCCCCTTCTCACGAGCCCTTTCTGTCTTTGAGTGGCATTGCAACGCATGCCGGGTACAGCTAGTAATTAATAAATTAACTGAAGTAACCGAATGACAAAGTAATAAGTGTACATAGAAATTGTGCTTACTCTTTTTACTTTGACTAATTATAAAAATATTTCTTTTAAAATTGGTATCACTATCTTTTAAGAGCCATTGAATCGCAGCGCTATTAGCTTTTACTACAATACGTTGATAACTTCAGATGGAGAGAAGTTATGTTGGAGAGCGCCAAATTTGAGATATTGGTGTAAGACAAGTTGAATTCTGAAGATATATTTCATTTATACTTTTCAAAGATGTAAGTCAGTGGTAATGGTATTTGCTAAGGATAGAGGTTCGATTACAGTCATAGTTCGGATTTTTCATATTGTTCTTCTCCATGCAGTTCCACATTTTTACTGAATCATTTATCAAACATGGCCTCTATTCTTTTCCGAGACGCTCTGGCCTTTCGATCTCAACATCGTTGTCAATGCCCCAATAATGCTTCCTATCTTTACCCTCAACAGAGAATTAGAAGCAGTGGTGCTAAGGCTTTCCTAATCACTAAAAATCAACAGATCAATGCCCGTCCATTTAACTAATGATGAAAGGCTACCACCCATTCGACAGAGAATTAGGTGAATTTTTTGACTATTTCCAAGAAGAAACAGCAAGAAAAAAATTATCAAACTTCGCCTGGGATTGAAACCAGATCTTCTAGTCAATCAACGAGTGCCTTAGAACTTGAGCTATTTACTCACTTTTTGTCTCTCCTAATAAATTGAAAACTCAGTAATGAATAATTAAATTGTGTTAAATTTAAATTAAGTTTTATTTCCTTTAGCATATGATACTCCTCATTGATCATTGATACATTACTTTTGGCGGTCCCTAGGTTACAGCTCACCCGTAAAACATAGGGGACAGCTCTTCTTTTTATGCTTGCTGGATGTTACACTCTGTAGTGGCCAAACGGTTAGAGATATTAGAATGAAACCCTCACCATTCTGTTCAGCATCAAAAAATAGGTGACCAAGTCCAAAAAAATCAGACCTCTAAGGACCACTCCCTGACCGGATGTTGGGGGTCAAAAGTGGTCGCTTCCGATAAGAGGAAACGGTGATATACGTCCCCCCCCCCCCTAGTATCGACCCTTCTCAACACATTTTGTTTAAAAAATTGTGCATATTATGGAGCCGCTTTGCTTTTGACACTGTCTAAAAGCATTAATTTTCCTTGTTTTTGCATTTAGGATAATATCAGGTGTCTTCGCTGTACTAAGAACTTCAGTTCAGTAGTTCCTTACTGATTTTCCAGAACTAATAAACATTTGTCTAATACTTTTTTGCCTTTATCGATATCTTCCGATAAATGTAAAATCAATCAGAAAATCAATGCTTTATTTCTTTAGAAAAATGAATTCTAAAAGAAACAATAAAGAACCAAATAAACTGTAAAGCAGAGAAATGATAAAAAAATACGAGTTTTTTTTCCTCCTTGATTAATGAGATGAAGGGTCTATCTAGTTATGTATCTAGTTAATCATCACTTTACAGTTACTGCAACTGCATTACTGTGATGGATTTTACTTAAGTATTGCTTGAATATTTTGCATATTAATTGATTGAAATAAATTGAGGGGAAATCTTAAATATAATTTATATTCAATAAATAGGATTACTGTACTTTATAAATGACGTATTTATTTACACTCATATAATCCTGAAAATCTACAATCGTGAGGAAATCCTCATGATTCTCTACAAGCTTTGTAGAGAAACAATGATTCTCTACAAGCTTTGTAGATAATGGAGCGTCTGATTGCAATTAAATCTTTTTTAAAGTTATCCTATTCTCTAACTACATCCATGTTGCGAAGATAACAAGAAAAGAAGAAAGTGAAAAAGAAACAGACGGTTCGTATCTTCAGCAAATGTAATATTTCCTAAAACATTAGTTGGAATTTATTCTGAATCATAGATTATATCAGTTTGTTTTCTTTTCTTTTTGTTTTTCTTGTTGTTAAGAAATTTTGTCACTGATGTTACAAGTTAAGATATTGGATAAAGCCTAAGCATTTCTCTAGAAAGGACTGAAGAGAAAGTAAAGAAAGAAGGATTTCATCTGGAAAAAATTACATAATTGATAAAGCCTAATTCGTAGAATTCTCCACAAGAAATTTTAATTTTTTTAATATTACAATATAAATAATACTATAGGATGAGTCGAAAGTCGCTTATCACCCCTTATAAAATGGGAAGGAGTTATGCTGAGTAAAACTATTCATGCTCTAAACAGGTTAGGCGTAGGAGGAACCATTTTGCTGAGCGTCAACCGGATGGCCGCCATATTGAATTCAACTCAAGCGTATTAAATGGCAATGACGTCATGCTATACACCGAACTAGGTTAGAACAACCAAGATATATATATCAAAGAAGATAAATACCAATTTTTTTTAAAGTTTTACAGTTTGTAATTACAAGTTGTTTGCTTTTCAAATGTACAGTAGAATTATGTACTTGAAACTAAATGATGTAAAATTCCATACATTATTTAACTTTAGAGTCTTTTATTGTTAATACATTGAATTGAAAACCAAACGAAAAATATTTTATCGCATTTACAGAAATACCTACATTTCTTTTCCAAGAATATTAATGTTTGATTATCTGCCATCTGCTGCAAATCCTGTGATATTGAAAATGAAAAGAATTTAAACGACACGAATCTTCAAGGGGATTAGCACTTCAGAAAATTATTCTTGCAACTTGTAGTATAGTTTATTTTACAAACTACACTACAAGTTACGAGAGTAACTTTTCGAAGTGCTAATAACATTGAAGATTCTTGTCTTTCAAATTCTTTTTTTTTTCAAATATTACTATGTCGGCCCAAGTCTTTTTCTTCGCTATGAAGGCTGCCATTTTGAGAAATTCCTTCCACATAAGATAAGTGATGCAGGATATTACGTAATACGTTCATTAACAAATCGTAGCCTTTTTAGAAACATGATACATCATCAATAATAAACTATTGTCTATTTGTGCTTAGTGCACACCAACTGTTATTTGAAGATCTGTAGATCTTCGATTAGAAGTAGCGACTCATCAATTGACAGTGAAAAGAATTTGGTGGAGCTTTACCATGCACCGCTGTAATTATCCGAGGAATGGAATTGGGAAACTTTGAGGAAATTTGTAATCGCAGGAAAAAAACAGAGCAGTCTGAAACAATTTTTGTTTTTACTTTTATTTAAAACTTTTCTCAAGTATCACGAATGTGGCATTTTATTGTTTTCTAAAAACACAAGACTATATTTTGAATTGTTTGATTTATAAATAAATTATAATTGAATATAAAAGTAATTTTAATCATTTTTTTGGTTTATCTCAACTTCCTATAATTTTTTAAAGCGCAAGAGATGTATTAAAAGGTCATATTTATGTGCTACAATCCCTTAAGTTAGTCAAAGGAATTGAGTTAGAATTTAAACTGCGATTACCAAGATGAGAAGAATTCGTAAACTGGGTGAAGGTGTTTAGCTAAAGTAAATAAACTTTGCCGAAAGCACCTTGACCCAATTTCCGAATTCTTCGCAGCTGCGTAATCATAGCCTTTCTAATATATATTGACAGATCACATCGGTGTAATTGAATATTCAGTATAGAACTTTACGTGTACTGCTTAGTATTAACTTCAAAAATAAAGCCATACACCTAAGTGATACAAAAATTAGTTTATACAAAAAATACAATAACCACGACGTTTCGCCGTCAATAAACGGCCTCCTCATGTGATATGAACAAATAAAACAAAAGCCAATTTATACAAAAAATAAATTAAATAGTTTAAAGTGATATGCGCATTAGGGTGGGCCGAAAAAATTCAAAATTTTTTTTCAAGTCGTAATACCGCGGAAAAGTTGCGAATTGGGGAGACTAAAAATGGGTAAAAAAAGAAATAAAATCGGTTTATATCTTCCGTTCGCGCATGTGCTCTAACGTTTGCCGAAAGTTGGAAAAAATTCACATTTTTACGATAATTTTTAACATTTTTAAATTAGCCTCTTTTTGAATGTAATAGCTCGAATTCTTATGTATTAGAACAACAGAAAATAATGTTTAAATATTATTTAAATCCATCAACATCTTTCGGTCGCGCATTGCCTTCAAAGTTAATGAAATTTTGAAAAAAAATTACAAATAAAGATAGATCACAGTTCAAAGAGAAAAAAATACGAACAATTTACATGTTTGTTTGTTTTTTTTTATTTATTGAATACAAGGTTAAATGTTTAAAAACAAATTATTTTAGACCATTAGCAATAATTGAATCACAAATATGAAAAAGGTACTAAGTCATAGAAATATCAAACTGAGAAAACACAAAAAAACCTTCCAAATTCAAAACTAGAGCCAGCAATTAAAAGTCCATTGGTGTGGTGTGAAACGACTGTGAAGCCGACCCATGCCTGTCATTGTTTATTTTTAGGTCAGTATGCAAATGTACAAAGACATAATTAAAAATTTCGACTTAGTACCTTTTTCCAGATTATGGGTGACTTAGGTACCTTTTTCCATGTTTTGCAATTATATTGTTGCATTTTGCAGCTAAAATAAAATGTTTTATTTCAATTTCTTTTGAAATTTAGTAAAAATCAGCGGAAATTTTACAAATCACTCCAACAAGGAAAAGAATCACAAAACAATGACGGACCAGATAAGGAGGAGACCTTGGCTTTTTGGAAAAACATCTGGGAAAACCCAGTCAACCACAATACAGAAGCTTCCTGGATCAAGGAGATTGACAAGAAGAACAAGAAAAAGAAAAATAAGCAAATGGATAACATCACAATAACAGAAGAAATGGTCCAAAAGCATGCTAAAAGAGTAAAAAATTGGAGTGCTCCAGGGCCTGATGAACTACATGGGTTTTGGCTAAAGTACTTGACCAGACTATATCACCGCATTGCAGTACAATTCAATAAAATGCTCCAAAGCACTATAACTGAGGATTGGCTAACACAAGGACGAACATTTCTTATAAAAAAGGACCTGGACAAAGACAATACACCCAACAACTACCGCCCAATCACCTGCCTTCCAACAACTTTTAAATTATTGACTAAAATTCTGGCTACAAGAGTCTACAATCATCTAACAACAAACAGTATTTATCCTGTTGAGCAAAAAGGAAATTTCAAAAAGTCAAGAGGCACAAAAGACCAGCTGCTAATTGACAAGATGATACTAAAAAACTGTAAACGATGCCAAACGAAAACAGAACATGGCTTGGATTGACTATAAAAAAGCTTTTGACTCATTGCCACATTCTTGCATCAACAACTGCTTGGAAATTTATGGAATAAATGACAACATCAGAAAATTTGTGCAAAATAGTATGAAGCAATGGTCAACAACACTTATGGCAAACAACATTGAATTAGGCAAGGTGCAAATCCGTCGTGGTATTTTTCAGGGTGACTCACTGTCTCCCTTATTATTCAGCATTGCCCTTATACCCTTGACCTCAATTTTACATAAAACTGGGCTTGGCTACCAAATTTCTACTCAGGTTGGAAAAGTCAACCATTTGCTTTACATGGATGACTTAAAACTTTATGCAAAAAGTCCAACTGAGTTAGAATCACTACTGAACACTGTGAGAATCTTCAGTGGAGATATAAAAATGAACTTTGGACTGGATAAATGTGCAATGCTGACAGTACAACGTGGAAAAGTTCAGAAAACAGAAGGCATTGAACTGGCAAATGGAGATATAATAAGGTCACTTAATAAGGAAGAACCATACAAATATCTCGGTATTTTAGAAATGGACAACATCCAGCATGATAGGGTCAAAAACCTTACTAGATCAGAGTATTTGAAAAGAGTTCGAAAGATTCTAAAATCTAAACTCAATGCTGGAAACACTATTCGTGCAATAAATACATGGGCAATGCCCTTAATTCGATATCCAGCGGGAATTATTGACTGGACAACTGCTGAACTGGAGACACTCGATAAAAAAACACGAAAACTTCTAACTATACATCACTCATTACACCCTAAGAGTGACATTGATAGACTGTATTTGCCACGCACCATTGGAGGTCGTGGTTTATTACAGATACAACAAACTGTTGAAGAGGAAAAATGTGGCCTCCGTGACTACATCAACAACAGTAATGAAAAACTGCTAAAAGCAGTTAAAACTGAAAATTTCCTGAAAGCCACCAAATCCAAAATAGAGTACAAAAAAGACCAGTACAATACTCGACTAGAAGCTTGGAAAAACAAGCCCCTTCATGGGGCTTTCTTCAAAAAAATCGAACATAAACATGACAAAAATATCATCTGGACTTATCTAAAAAATGGTACATTGAGAAAGGAGACTGAGGGTCTGCTCCTTGCTGCACAGGAACAGGCCCTTCAGACCAATGTTATGAAGGCCAAAATACAAGGCACAAGCACCTTTGCAGACTGTGTAACCGAGAAGAAACTGTAAATCATATAATCTGTGAGTGCTCTACAATTGCTAACACAGAATATAAAAAGCGACATGACGATGTAGCCAAGAAAATACATTGGGCACTATGTTGTAAATTTGGATTCCATTCATCAGAAAAACCCTGGCATCACAGTATAGAAAAGGTCTTGGACAACGGGCAAGTTAAAATCCTCTGGGATTTTCGTATTCAAACAGACCAGCATGTAACAGCTAATACGCCCGATATTACATTAATTGAACAACAAAATGTGACCCTAATTGACATTGCCATCCCTGGGGACTGTAGAGTCCAGGAAAAAGAACTGGAAAAAATCAACAAATACAGGGCTCTGGCACTGGAAATTACACGAATATGGAATAAAACAACTACAGTGTTGCCAATCATCATTGGTGCATTAGGAACACTATCACTTAAATTTATGGACTATTACACCAGACTTGGAGCACCAGCAATAACAACAGCTGAATTACAAAAGACAGCCATCATTGGCACTGCGAACATTTTACGTCAATACCTTAGCAACACTTAGGCCCCTGGTTGAGGCCCGTCTTGCCTAAGAAAATGCCAGTGATTAAACGTGATTTTTTGTGTTTGTTTGGGCGAACGTTTACACTGTGTAACTATTTTTTAAAAGAGTAAAATTTGTTATATATTTTATATAGTATTATATGACAATGTAACACTAGTGCAAAAATAATAAAAAAATATAAAGCAGTATTCAAGTTTTTGACCTCCTGAGACAACTGGAAAAGCCTCATTTAGTTCCCATTTAAATGATGCATGGGGTGAACACAATTGAACCCATTTTCTGTCCTAACTCAAAAAGTACAAAAAGTTGACTTAGTACCTTTTTCACATTTACGATTCAATTATAAACAGAATTTTTTATTGAAAAAAAAAAGTTTTTATGTGAAGAGTCGTAAGTCCAAGAAACTCATGTTGAACAATTGAACATCTTCGTTTTCACTCATTCTTAGCTGAAGGTACATTGAAATCTGATTTATGGGCAAAGTTAGGCATGGTTGACCTTGTCAGCAGAGTCGTTCTGATAAAACCATCCCTAGACTGAGCTCCGCAAACTTTTCCTGAGGCTTCTGTCACGAGTTTCACACATCGTTCAACTACCTGTGTGTGAACTGGAAATGTCTTGAATGCTATATCCCAATTAGGAACTGAGTCACTTTGAATATGTGATTTAATCTCATTGTCACTGATATCTTTATAATGGGGGAGAAGATAAATCACAGTCCATCCAGTTAATTATTTCCGAGTAGTGTTGAGCCTTGAAATTTAGTTTTGGCGGCATGAAGGTTCTGATAGTTCTTCTCTTTTGATCTATCTGTCTCGCCTTTAGAATTCGTCGAAGTCCGATGTCTCTTATGTGTTTTGTATTATCTTGTGTCATGGCTAACATTAAATGTTCTGGATGAGCGAAAAAGCAATTTCTTTCGTTCACAGGGTCGACAATATTACGTAAATCTTCAGGCAGGAACCTTCAAGATTGTATGGATTGGTACACAAGTTTTTATCGGTCTGTAAAGTATTTACTTGTTTTATTACTAAACCATATTGGCAGTATGACTTCAAAATAAATACAACTACTTCTTGAAATAGGAGTGGGACTTTCTTCACTTAAGTACAATCTTAATTAAGAGTTCGATTTGGTGTTGTCAACCACCTCGAGTGTGACAAGGAACGAAGATCTCGTACAGCCAAATCCTCTTTACAGTTTCCCGACTTTATTGCCATGGTAATATCTAGTAGATATTGCTGATCCTTACTTAGCATACTTCTGTCTATTGTGGGGATCTTACAGCCAATACTCTTGAAGCCAATCTATGGACGTTTTTCGCAGCCCCTTAGCTTTTCACCGATAGGCCCTCTCAAAGATTTCGGACGCGTTGATTTACCGTCTAGGTATTGAAACAGATGCCGGAATGGCAGTTCATTGAAATGGAGAAGGCAAACTGCCCATTGTAACAGTTTCCCCAAATGTATTTCGATTCGGCGAATCAGACCGTTTTTCAAACCTGTATTAACAGCAGTGGCATCACTTCTTATGACGACTAATTTTTCAAGAGAAATACCATCAACAGATACGAAATAATAGAAGTGACAATAACTTCAGAACTTCCAGGAGTTGGAGTAATAGGGCCGATGAAGACCGAACCAGGTTCTTGAATTAGCGAGTAATGCTGTTCCTTTTTTACTCTTTGGAACTTTTCGAATGAGCTAGATCTACCACTAACGTGTCGTCCTTCCTCCCATCCAAATAGAAACTTTGTAGTGGAAATTCGTCAGATTTACTACACAATTCAGACCTAACATTTTGTTTTTCTCTTCTTATTTTGTTTTTGTCTATAACATGGGAGACGTCAGAATCGGTTTCTTGGACTTACGACTCTTAACACAAATACTTTGTTTTTTCAATAAAAAATCTGTTTATAAATATTACTAATGGTCTAAAATAATTTGTTTTTAAACATCTAACCTTGTATTCAATAAAAAAACAAAAACAAAAAAAAAACATGTAAGTTGTTAGTATTTTTTTCTTTTTGAAATGTGATCTATTATTATTTATTTGTATTTTTTTTTTCAAAATTTCATTAACTTTGAAGGCAATGCACGAACGGAAGATGTTGAGGGATTTAAATAATATTTAAACATTATTTTCTGTTGTTCTAATAAATAAGAATTTGAGCTATTAAATTCAAAAAGAGGCTAATTAAAAAATGTTAAAAATTATCGTAATAATGTGAATTTTTTCCAACATTCGGCAAACTTTAGAGCACATGCGCGAACGGAAGATATTGACCGATTTTATTTCTTTTTCTACCCCTTTTTAGTCTCCCCAATTCGCAACTTTTCCGCGGTATTACGACTTGAAAAAAAATTTTTGAATTTTTTCGGCCCACCCTAATACTCAGTCTCTCAACTTGACTAATTTCCTGTTCTCCGCTACTTTCAACTCCTTTTGTTTCCGGTGATAAAACAGACAGAATAGAAGCTATTTTGTCGTAATCGCAAAACAACAACAGGTCAATACGGTGATCTCTGGAACCTTAATTACTTTCTGCTAGTTTTCTGTTTTTCTTTTCATATTGTAAGAATCAATTATAAAAATTTTTCTATTGCATTTATTTCAGCATATCTATCACTACATTAACATTGCAATAAACAGATGATGACATTTCAGAAATACAGTGACCTTCAAATTACATTTTTTCTTATATTAAATTTAAATAAACAGTTTTAATCAGAAATTTTTGAAAAAGGTTTTAACTAACAAAAAGTATTTGTTTGTTTTGTAACTACATTAACAATTCAAATTTTAACTCCTTAAATTAAGCGAAAGCGAGATACAAAAAATGAAAATTAACTCTGATATTTTACATAAATTTTTAAGAAATGAGGCAGAAAATATAAAGAAAGTTTAATATGCTTTTTCAGAGAACGATTAACAAACTTCATTTTAAGTGAAAAGAAATTATCAGAAGGGTTTTCAAGTTCAGTTCACATCTGGTTTAGAAGGGGTAGCAAAATGATCGTAATCGCAAAACAACAACAGGTCAATGCAGTGATCTCTGGAACCTTAATTACTTCTGCTAGTTTTGTGTTTTTCTTTTCATATTGTAAGAATGAATTAAAAAATTTTAACTGGTGGAAGAGGAGGAACAGCTATCGCTACATTAACAGATGATGACATTTCAGAAATACAGTGACCTTCAAAGTATATTTTTTCTTATAATCAATTTAAATAAATACAATTTTCATCAGAAATTTTTGAAAAAGGTGTAAACTAATAAAAAGTATTTGTTTGTTTTGCAACTACATTAACAATTCAAATTTTAACTCCTTAAATTAAGCGAAAGCAAGATACAAAATATATAAATTAAAAATATCAAAGTTAAGAAATGAGGCAGAAAATACAAAGAAAATTTAATATGCTTTTTCAGAGAACGATTAAAAAACTTCATTTTAAGTTAAAAGAAATTATCAGAAGGTTTTCAGGTTCAGCTGACATCTGGTTTAGGAGGAGTTTAGCTGAGGAAAATGATGACAATTAGACAAAACGTCGTGTATAATTATTGAATCGATTATTTTAAGAACGAATAGGACATCCATTGTAGCCGCATATTAGAGTTTTTCAAATAGTGCGAAATGGGGTATAGATTTACTAAATAAACTGAATGCAGGCCTCATTTGAAATTGTTCTTGACCTTTAAATTACAACTGCTTTGAATAAATTCGACAATGTATAGTAATGTCTCTTCTAACTTCTGTGTAGGTGTTTGAAAGATTGAAATTGATGTTGTTTTTATTAAAAAACATTAAATGACTTCTTCTACTTTGTTACATTTATTTTTTGCATTTAAAAATTCTGTAATGATGTAGAAAAGCCTTAAGTATTTTTCAAGATAAAATTATTTTAAAAATTTAAATCGTATATTGTTTAAAACATAAAGCAGTTTTTAAATATATTCTACCTCTACAGTAGAAAAATGAGCTTCTAATATTGTAATATTTTGACTTATCTCAAATTCCTTATTCTAATCATCATCTTATTTTACATAATAGAGAATTAGAGAGAATAATCTAACAGTTTCCCTGGGTCTGCCATAGGGTTATTTATATTTATAAAGGAGAGTTGCAAACATAGGAAGACTAGAAGACTAGACCGAAGAGTCCTATTCTAGCCTTCAGGAAGAGAAGGAATACGAGAAAAAGCAACCCCCTCCAATCTGTGTCTTGAACTAGCAATACAGCTTCAGTTTCCTAATTTTCGATCACAGACAAACGAACAGATAGAGGACAAGGCTAGAATAATAATATAGAAATCAGCCTTGTCCTCTATCTGTTC
>JAFIDM010107813.1:0-41333 GCA_023159025.1 Thereuonema tuberculata | reverse complement strand
ATCTAAAGATCTTTTCTTTCTCATTTCTTAGCATCTGATATTTTCCATTTATTTCATTTTTAATTTTTGTTATCTCGTTTTTGCTTAATTTAAGGAGTTAAAATTACTTCTGAATCGATAATTATTTTTATCTTCCGAAGTAAAAATGGAAAGTTTTTATGTAATGACAAAATAAACAAATAGTTTTCAATTGTTTTAAAGTTCTTCATAAATTTCTGAGGGAAAATTGTGTTTTTTGAATTTAAAATAAAGTAAAATGAAATTTAATGGTCACTGTAATTCTGAACTGTCATCATATGTCCATTGTAATGCTTATGAAGCGATAACTAGAGTTCTCCCATTTTGTTTTAAAAAAAATTTTTAATTCTTTCTTATCTTATGGAAAGAAAATATTTGCAGAAAGTAATCAAAGATCGAGAGATCACTCGTTTTGATCTGTTTTTGCTTTGGGATGACGTCTCTCAAAATAGCTTCTATTCCGTCTGTTTTATCACCGGAAACAAAATAGTGTAGAAACTAGTGGACAATCAGAAAATTCATGAATTTGATCATTCAACAAATAATTTAAAATTTTCTTTTTAAATTCTGAGATTAAATATTTTTTTAGAAATTATCTATTACACTATTAATAAATATTTTGGATACAAATCACTGTTTTGCAAATTTTGCATGATTTCAGGTTTTCGTCAAGTTTTTTGAGTTGAAAATATTAAGTACTTCCTCGGGAAAAAAAATCCCAAAATTGACTGTTATTAAATTTCAATTTAATTAATTGTAGAATATTTAGAAAAATAAAAACAAGAAAATATAAATTCCACTTGCTTCACAAGTGCATATTTAAATTTTCAGAATTTTATGTGCATTGGAAAAATAAATATATAAGCGAAATAAAAGGTTTTCTTGAGTCAGGACATTAAGACATCAGTGGTTCTTTAGATAATTCATCTTCGATAACAATGAGCTTTTCTTGCAAACATCTTTTTTGGAAATATTCCCTTTTGACCAAACTGGAAATTTAATCAAACTCTTTAAATACCGGGTATCCAAAACCTTTTACAGCTGAAAACAGAGTAAGATCTGTTGATATATCAGTTTTGAATGTAAAAAGAGAAATTTTTAATTGGAACTAAAAATTTACCTTCTGTATTAAGTTTCATTGAAAAGTAAAAAGAAAAATAACCTACATAAGAAACGGGGATGAAAAAAAAAATCCTCTATTTCGCTGGCATCTGCGCAGCTTCTTCCAGGATAAGCACTCAGCCGGAAAATTTTTATCTTGATAAGTAGTCTGTGAGGTTATAGTGTTCATCTTAGTTTATTATGTGCGTTATTATTTTATGCTTTTAACAGAGATCTAAAATTCAAATTTGATAAAATTTGTTTGCTTTTTTTTACTGTACAGTAGAGCCTGGGTTATCCGAGCCTCGACTAATCGAGTTCCGGATTAACCGAGTTAGTCCCCCCAAAAAATTCCCGTTTTACGATGTAGAAGCGTTTGGATAAAGCACCGCACAATGTAGTGTAAAAATAGAAACAAAGAAATGTAGGGATGGAAAGGGCGGCCCGCATAGCGAACTGCCTTTTTAATTGTGCTAGTGAACAGTTCGTTTAGCTTTGTTTTGGTTTGTTTGTATTGGTTACGTGATGAGTGCTAAACGGAAAAGGACTATTGTGTCTTGGCAGACTAAATTATGACCAATCAACAGACTCGATAAAGGAGAGACAATTAAAAACGTGGCTTCAGATTTATGTGTGGGAGAAGTGACCGTAGGAGACTGGAGAAGAAAACGGGCCGAAATCGAAAAACGGTGTTCGCAAAAGAACAACGAGAGTGATAAACGAAAACCTAAGAAAAGCTCTTAGTTTTTCGTTTATCACTCTCGTTGATTTTTACTAACACCATTTGAGTTTGAAAAACTTCAAGTGTCTTGTTTACGTGGTTTACATAGCTCCGGAGCAAATGAAGTCCAGTGAGTGGGCCTTTGCTACAGGAAAAGGCTATTTAATTCCACGAAAAGTTTAAAGACGGGGAAGAAGAATTTACAGCAAGCAGAGGATGGCTTCATTTCTGGAAAACAAGGTTTGGAATCAGGGAGTTAAACATTTCTGGTAAGAAGTTATCGTCCAATCATACCATCGTACTACAGTTCAAGGATGAATTGAAATTCTGATTAAATATGAATATTTCTCACCTCAACAGATTTTTAAATGTGACGAAACGGGCTTGAACTACCATATGCTTCCTACAGAAACACTTGCTTTTAAAGAGGCTTCCTTTCCTGGTGTTAAAAGGTCAAAAGATAGAGTCACACTCACGGCTTGCTGTAATGCTAGCGGTGATTGTAAGTTAAAGTTATTGATGATAGGGAAATCTACCAAGCCCCGTGCTTTCAAAAATGTGTCTATTCCTAACCTGCCTGTGCTGTACAAAAGTCAGACAAATGCATGGATGGACGCTAAAATTTTTAAAGACTGGTGTTTCATTGACTTTGTGCCACAAGTTGAAAAGTTTTTAAAAAAAAAACAACCTGCCTCGAAAAGCGCTTTTAGTAATGGACAACTGCCCTGCTCATCCAGATACAGAAGAAATGGTTTCTGGCGATATTAAGACCATCTTTTTACCCCCCAACGTCATGCCTCTTCTGCAGCCCAAGGTGTGTTGGTAAACCTGAAGCGTAACTATAACCGCAAACTTTTGAAATTCTTCATTAGTGCAATTGGTGAAGGAAACGACGTCGTACAGACTCTTAAAAAAATCACAACTAATGATGGTGTTTAGATGTCAGCTGAGGTATGGAACGAGGTAAAAAGTTCTACTCTTAAGTCGTGGAGGAAGTTATTAAACATCACGGAAAATCAAGAAACTTTGCCCATAGAACATGAATCTGACCTCATTCTTGCACAGCTAGCTCAAAGATTGGCAGATGAAACAATCACTGAAAACGATGTAGCCCAGTGGATCAACGCTGACGAACAATTGGAAATGACTCATGAGATGATAGTAGAGGCAGTGAATGTAGAAATGAACTAGTCGAAGCCCGCTCATCTTTAAGTACTCTTAAAGTTATGTCTGTAACTTCTTGTTTATTTCCGTTTCTCCATTGTTTTATCATCTTAACATTATATTTAATGTCTCTATTCTCCTTTGCCTATGGAATGAAACGATTCGAGGAATAATATTGATACCTGATAACTGATAAAAGAAATAAAACTAACTGACGTGACTAAGATGACAAGGACTGGAAAATCAATAGAACTCCTTTTAAGTAGCCTTTATAAAGAAAAATTATTCGAAAGTTTAATTTATAAAATGATAGACTTCCTTAAGTTTTCAATCTCACTTAAAATACGAGAAAGTTTATTTTGAACTCTACAGTTTCCTATCCATCAAAATTGACTTCACCTCTCCTCTACAATTGCTGAATGCGCAGTTCTATTTTACAATAAATAAATGGAATTAGGATAATAAATACAGGCTCTGATAAGAGACAAATATACCCTCCTTGCCAAAAACGTTAGCTCAAGTAGAAACAGAAATCAAAAGATAGTTGGTAAGGAATGAAAGTGATGATACAGATGACTGTTTATAATGTCAGAGGAAATTATTCACTAAAAACACTACAGATCAATTGCTTCTTTACTACTGCGCCATAGCGCCCCTAGCGGAATTACACGATGCGATACGGTTGATAAGGAATCTTAGAGCTGTATGCTTGCTATCTTACGGAAGATCCTCCCATAGTTGTTGCAAATGCCTCTCAAGATCGCTCAAACATTTAGATGCTCAATTGGCGACATGTCTTGAGACCCTGTGGGCCAAGTAAGGGTGTCAACTGCACGGAGACAGTCCATGGAAACTCATACGATATTGTTGAGCATTAGCTGAAATTCGAAACTGTGCTGCTGTAGCCGTTTAAGAAAGGGAACGACATAAGGCAGCAGAATCTCCTGAAAGGAACGCTGAGCCATCAATGTTCTCGTTGATCAAACCAAAGGAGAATCGTAGTAGATTACTCCTTGCACCATGACGTCACAGTCCTGGCTGTGTCGCTCACTAATGAAGTCCGGATGAGTGAGCTTTTCAGTGCTTCTCCAAACGAGTAAGATGGTTATCCATGTCCAACCTCGATTCATCACTAAACACTACCAGCCTGTCTCCGCAGTCCACATCTCTCAAACTGTAAAATTATTAGTGCAAAAGATAATGCTTAAAAAATATTTTTTTCCTTTAAAAATTGTGAGAATACATTATTTTTTTTTAAATTAACTGTTGCACTAATACTAAATAATTTAAATGCAAACATTATTTTATGAAATTTTTATTATTTCAGGTTTATGTCAAATTTTTTCGAGTTGAAAATACCGAGTAATGCTTCATTAACACCCAAAAAAAATTTACTGTTTTTAAATTTTAATTTAAGTCATTGTAGAATATTTTGAAAATTAAAAAAAATTAAAATATAAATCCCAGATGGTTCACAAGTTCATTTTTAAATTTTCAGAATTTTTGGTGCATTTGAAAAAGAAATATATAAAAGAAATTAAAGGTTGGCAGTCGCCTGCAATTGCTTGAGTCAGGATCTTAAATAGTTTATTTCTGTTTAGTTTAATATGAAACATTACATAACTTTCTTATTTGCAGTCTAAGTTCTAAATTAACGATTTTATTTTCATATTTCAATTTTAGAAGGAAATAATTTTTGCCATAAATACCATAAAGAATTTAAATACTATTTACCATCATGAATCGAGATTTTAAGTTTGCCAAAGTCTTAATATAAGATAAATTAGTTACTTTATTCATAGATGGGCATATCTAGATATAAAATCGTATTTTTCAAAAAAAATATTCAAAAGAAAATCTAAGAAAAATTTTAAAATATTTATTAGCTCTTTTTTTCCCTTTCCGATTAATTTGAAATTTAATAAAATTTAGAAAATTGGACCAACTTGATGCTCTTGGCTTCTTTAGAAACTTTTTATTCCTTTGCAGTCATGAAAAGAAATGAACAAGAAGAGCGTTTTTCAGTAGAAAATTAATTACGATCAATGGTAAACTATTTCATTCTTAAAAACATTCATCACAGAAAATTCTCAGTTAGGAAACAAAGTTTAACGTGAAGTAGGTTTTTTTTGAGTTTTTTTTTTTTTAAAAAAAAAGGGAATTTTCTCAACAGACACAATGAAAATAAAAACAACAATTCATACTTTATAGCGTGTGAACGAAGTGGAGTTTGGAACATCCGTTTCGTTATTGTTAGGAATCGTCAGCCAAACTCACCACTTCGATGACAAGCTCAGAAAGGTTGGCTGATGATTCATAATAATGATGAAACGGCCGTTCCAAACTACACTCCGCTGATAAGCAATAGACATGAATTGTTGTAGTTTTATTTTCCATGTGCATGCTGGGAAAGTTCCATTTTCTTCTTAAAAAAGTTTAACGTGCACTAGATTTTTCTGCACATAAAAATTTATTTCCTAATGTTGATTTATAGTTTATGGCATTTTTCTTTAAAATTTAATAGCTACTTGTGGTCGAAAGCTGAGGGTTAAATTTATAATCCTGTGAAGTAGCAGTGATTTTTATTTTCTTGTTTGTTTCTGGCGGGACTCACATCCGGGAGCAGTTGTGAGTTCCATATGTTTTCATGCGTTTCTCAGCTTTTCATCGAAGTTATAAGTTTAGCTGACGATTCCTAACAATCATGAAAAGACCGTTCCAAACTCCAATTCGTTGACAAGCTACAGTCATGAATTATTGTTTGTTTTTTTTTATCCTTGTGCATATTGTGAAAATTTCCTTTTCTTTTTTAAAATTCTCAGTTCTTTATAAACGGATCTCAAATAACCTAATAGAAATTCCATTTTATCACGTGCAGATGCTAGACTTGACCACCTATTTGCTTTATCTAAAAATCTAATTTATCTAAGCCTGTGAAGCTGTATTTATCCTAGAAGCTATATTTAAACAATTAACTCATCTTAAATAGGAGTAGCTTCTTACTGGCTCTAGATGTAAACGTATGTATTTAAGACGAGTTTAACATTGAAATTAGGGTGAGTTTTACTTCATGTTCAGATTTGACTTTTAAAAAATCTTCAATTCCCAAACTTCTCTACAGACATAAATTTTTGAATGTCTAAACCAAATAGTCTTTTAGCAACCCACTAACTTCCAAAGCACTTTCCTTTAAAGTGTCATATGTGTTAAAGTGCGAACCACAAACAAACTTAGACTTTAGGTTACTTCTTAATAGATTTCGATGCCAGGAAGACAAGAGCAACTCGTAGGAGTTAACTTTAAGGAGGAAATAAGGGATGGGTAGTTCGTGAAAGAAACTAGTTCAAATGAAATAGTTCATGAAAAGAACTATAGTTCACGAACGACCTAGTTCAAATGAACTAGTTCGTTCTTTTACCACTCCGCTATTGGCTATTGGAATTGGTTTATTTCGTTTTATATTAAGTATTTGAGAACTTTTTTTTTGGTTGTAAAAGTATTTGAAAACCTTTTTTTGGTTGTAAAAGTATTTGAAAACCTTTTTTTTTTGGTTGTTAAGGTAAAAAGAACGACTTAGTTCATTTGAACTAGTTCAATAAAAAGAACTATCTCAAAAGAAATAGTTCAGTAAAAAGAACGACTTTGCCCATCTCTAGAGGAAATTAAGGAAGATCTAAGAAGAAAGACAGGACGTAGTCAAGATAGGAAAGATAATCAAGTGGAAATAAGAAAAGGAGAGATAGACACTGGATATAAGTTAGAGATTAAGATCTAAAAGTAAGAGATGAAAAAAAAACCCAGGTATGTCAATCAAGCGTCTTAAATAAGACTGTACCACATTAAAAACAATGTTTCAGCTAATATGACAATGAGAGCAGTTAGTTAATAATTAGTTAATGTTTTGGAAATTTGATAGATAAAGATCATGACAAAGACAATGACAATAAAGACAATGCTGAATTTGTCCTCAGTTTAGTGAAATGTCTTCAGTTAAGAGCTGAGAAACAAGGATGGAAATAAAATAAATGCTTGACACTGCTTGGATTTCAACTATAGTAATTAATTAGGCAAAATTAACGATTAATCACTTGTTCTTTTGAAAATAATATAACCAGTATTAGAAAGTTATTTTATTTAATTAAAGAAATTGTTAAATTCTGTGATTAAAATGTCAAATGTATGTGATTACGTCTTTATTTATCTTGCTATTTATTTTATTCATTGTAAATGGTATATAAAAAAAATATACTATCATTTGAGGTTTATTAAGTTGAATTGGAAACGATTTAATTAACATAATTTATTAAGAAAGATTGGAATCAATTAAGAAATTTATTGGAAACAGAATGTTAGTCGTGGAAGGCTGACTATTTTTTTAATAATATCTTTTTAGAAAAAAAATGTATTACTTTTATTGCAATTGCGTTTCGTTTTTAAAGTAATCAGGTTGAATTTTTTCAAAAATGTCTTATAATCAAAAGATGTTTAGCCTTTCTTAATAAATTTGATTATATCTCATAAAGAAAATAAAGTAATTAACATAGTTATCATTTAAAAATAGCTATATTCATTTAGGACTGTTAGTGAAGATAATGTAATATTTTGAAAATGAAAATTAAAGAACATGACATTTTCTTGAAACGATATTATAATTAGTTAATGAACAGCGCCCAATAAGATGTTTATAATTCAGAAAATCCAGTTTCGAATCGATTCTGAGAACGAAAACAATTTATTTGGTTTTGTTTTTTTATGATAGAGGAAATACAAATAGAGGAAATTGGAAGATTGTATTATTTCAACTTCAACAAATAAAATATCTTAATTTAACTTACCTCCTGTATTCCAAATTCGACTCCATGATGTGATTAAATATTTGCCTTCTTCTGTGTTTATCTCCTTCATGTTTATTTTCTATTCAAATCAAGACACGATTTCTCGGATTAATTCTACCCTTCCAGTATTTCATTAGCTGACAAAGCGCTGAAAAGTTTAGAGATTAACAAAATAAATTTAACCAAGAAACTAAACAAATAACAACAAAGAACAGAGTCCTACCGCAAACTTATTCATTCCGTTTCTTACTTAAATTATTATTTAACTTAAAAAAATGAGACTGAGTAGATTTCAAATGCTTTGTTTCAATACATTCATCTACTGTCTTTGAAATGAACTTAGCAGAACTATTTCATTTGAGATAAATATTGAAAGATAAAATAAGTTAAAATATTAATCAAATATGACACAACTCCTATTTAAAGAAAAGTCTGCAGGTATTTTGAGAAGCTTCTTTCTCTAAATAGAAAATAAAAATCATTTTTTTCTGAATAATTCGCAGAAGCAGAAGGAGTATACTAATAATGACAATGATGAACTTTTTTTCAAAATTAAAAAAAAAAACAGACAAAGAAAACAAAACTTTTTCTTGCAATTAATAATTCCTTCGAGTTATTTACATTACAAACAGTATAAAGTAAGTAGGAGTGTTCTCTTTCTAATTTCAGTTATTTTGAGTGCTTTTCTATTTGCATTTCATCTTTTTTTTATTGATGTCGAGAAAATTTAGAAAATCGTTTTAAAAAAGAAAGAAAAGTAATCTAATAATTTAGTTTCGAAAAATAACTTAATTGATTTACAAAAAAATGTTCACTATAATAACTCCAAATTAACATAACGGAAAAGAAATTGATTTTGAGTTCATTTGCTGCTTATCTTTAGCAGTTTAATTTTAAAAATTTGAATTATCAACCACAAATTTTACTTTACGCAGCCAAAATAGCAATTATGTCATTTGGAAGCAATTCAACTTTAAATACCTTTAAATACCAGAAACCTTTAAATACCTTCCGAAAGTTCTGGAAAGTTTTACAAAAAGAATATCAATACTACAGTGCAACTTGGATAATTCGAGCGTCTTTAATTCGAAATCGTGGTTAATTCGAAGATTTCTCTTAGTCCTTTGAACATCTTATTAAATCAATGTTAAAAAAACGTGGATAAATCGAAGTTCAACTACCTTAATTCGAAGTTTTTTATAAAAAATTTCGAACCATAACGACTTTTCGGCGTTTCATCGCTATGAAATTCGACACATGACAACTGAAATCCCCTTCCCGCCATCGTTCGACACGTGACGCCATTCAAGCTTCCTATTGTCAGTGTCACCATGTCTTTCAGTAAACCACGCGTGTACAAGAATTTAACGTTCGCTGAAAAGGTCGCCGTCATTCGCGAGGTGGAAAAGGGTGTGAAGAAGAAATGCCAATCCCTTCATCGTCGGAGGCGCTTTTTCATTTGGGAGAATTTCGTCGGCATATTGAAGGACAAACCAACGTAAGTGACGCTGTTTTCCGTTCACTAAACATTCTTGACTATTTAACTAACCTTAAGCGACTGAATTCTACAAAACAATCAGACAATGCACAATTTTTTTAAACACTATAATTTTCTGTACAGAATGTAATATGTACTGTAGCTTGCGTAATATAAATCTTATTTTGTTTACATACATATAGTGTTTAAGTCTTTCATACTATGATCTTTCTGAATAAATATTTACCTATTGACAGAATAATCTTTTCAAGCATTCAGTGGACCTGAAATTAAAGTTAAAAGATGTAACTTCTTTAATTCGAAGTATTGGATAAGGTCATCTTGTTATACTGTAAATCTACAGGACTCTTCATGACCACGGAAACTCAACCCCACGTTGAAGAAGAATCATTGATTTAAACAATGTTTTATGAGGGTACACAATGGACCCATGTATGAGGTCTGAGTGAATAACGGCTGTTAGCTGACCCTCTTATATCCTTATCCTTATTGGATAATTCGAAGTTTTGTAGTGGTCCCTTCAGCTTCGAATTATCCAAGTTGCACTGTATTATCAAAAGGCTTGACATTTTTCTTTAATTTTAAAATTATGATTTTTTTTTAATTTCTAATTTCTTAATTAAATTTTTAATTTCTTACGTGAACACAACGAAGGTTTCTTGCAAAATAAAAAAGGAAGTTTCAGAGGTTACTTGTGAGACACGAAGGAACATTCCATTGACGTTGATTATGTTAAGATCCTTTCTTTTCTTACTTTAATATCTGTTTCGTGGTGAAATGTTTTTATCTTTTCAATCCAGACAGTGAAAACAGACAAATATCAAGGAAACTAAATTGTACGTGTTCTTAGATTATCAATTAAAGTTGAGCCCGAGTTAAAAGAAAAAGGTATTGCTTTTATCAGCTTTAAAGATTATTAGTGAAGTGAATTATAGTCGAAGAAAAAAACGTTTCGTTCAAAAAACTTACACAATATTTCTCGAAAATTTTGTCAAATTACAAGGACTTGTAAATAGATCCTCACCCTAGAAGACTCAATTGGAAGAAGCTTCAAATCCTTTGATTACATCTTATTCTTTTCATTCTCACAAATGACAATGAATAAAATGAAAAGTGTTTTAAAAAAAAATTAATCACAGTTGAAAAAATATGGATCATTTTATATTATTTTTATTTATTATTGTCCAATGTTGTTAGGATTTCTTAAGATGAAATTGTATAATTATAATTTTCAAATTCAGCATTTATCTTCTAATTTTTTTAAAAAAAAATTGAATATACGTTTATAAAAATTCACAGTTATTTAATAAATCTCTTGCAAAGTTGAAAAAGAAAGAGAAATTGAACTCAGTAAGAAAAGGCCATTTTCTATCATAAACGGAATAAATGAAATTGTTTGTATAACCAGAATACTCACTATAGTTATAATTAGATTCTTAACTTTTCAGTTTATACATAGTGGATGCTCCCTTTGTAATATTAAAAAGTCATATAATTATCTAACACTTGTGAAAGAGCTTACATTATTAACTCGTCTAAATTCATATTTGTACACTAGACAAACAAGAATAAGCCTTAACCCCCAGTTGTTGATTTTCTATCCAATAGACCATTAAAAAGAATTAAGAAACGTAAAAGTAAAAAGAGTTTGTGTCACGAGACGCGGGAACTAAATCGTTGTCAGTTATCATATAAATACTGAAATAATCTTTACTTAGAAAAGATGCAACTAATCACTTAAAACTGGTTTAGTAATCATTAAAAAGATTTATTCCAAGCTAATTCAAAAAACAAAATTTAATATTTCTTGTCTTTTTTTTTGGTCATTCCAAAAGTGGTGATTGGTCTTTTAGTTCAGCAGATGGACTTTTAAATGAGAACGTAATATTAAGAAAACTGTCTCTCTCTCTCTGGTGTAACTGTCTTTATGACAGGTTTCAATTGGACGCTCTCCATTTTCTTCTATCCTGTGCATCTTTCTTCAATTGTTCATACTTTCTTCCCCTTTTAACATCATCCAGCATTCCAATCCTTCTTCTTCCTCTTCCTCTCTATCCTTCCACTTTTCCTTCTAATATTCTTTGTTGTAGACAATTTCTTCGTAGCACCTGTCCTAACCAAGATGCTTTTCTCTTGCGTATGGTTTCTAACAATTTTCTTTTTTGACCTATCCTTTTTAAAACTTTAAAAGAAAACTGTATAATACTGAATTTATCAAGACATGCAGGAAAGACATTCAGCTCACAAATATATTAAAATAGAAAAATTTTTCTTAAGATTTCTCAATTTAACTGAGTTTCTTCTGGGATAATGTTTTGGAAGTGAAGTTTTTTTTTACACATCCCGAGACCTTAGTATCACAATCGATATCTATGAAAACAACTCAAGTCTGAGTTTCAATTGAAAAGGTTTTGGATAACAACAGACTGATCTGTTATGGGTGAGTTCTGAAGTCACTGAAGTCATTATATTATGATATAATGAGAGATTAATTACCGAGAAATGAGATTTAAAGGTACAATATAAATACTTTGCGGGTGTATCTTATTACATTATTATTTTCTTATCAATTCTTTATTATTAACCATTCTCTATTCAGCAACGAATATTTTCTTTGATTATTACAAAAATAGATAATATTCTTTTTAATTTTCTAAATTGTTCGGATTCTTTTATTTTATTTATTTTGTTATATTTTATTGCAGTAAATTTATTTCTATAATTATTACTTTAATTTCTTCTTTTTAATTAATATACTATGACAATTTGTCTTTCTCAATTAATATCGCTCTTCGCTTAATCGAAAAAAAAACAGAAAGAAAGAAAGAAAGTAAATGTAGTATATAGTGACAAGGACAAGTTTTAGAATTCCTGTCTGATATGTTGACATAATTGTTAGCCTTGTTAAAAAAATGTTCTTTCCCTAATGTCTTGCCCGTATTTCCTTGGCTTTGGTCTGACTTTTATCCACATTATACACATTGTCACTGATTTTATTTTTAGTACAAAGATTATAAATAGTAATTAAAATGTTATGAATTCCAGGTCGCGCGAGTAAATTTATCGGAACGACAACTTTAATTTATGTTTCAAATTAAAACTTCTTAAAGAGATAATAACAATAGCAGAATTAACACTGAGATATATTTGAGGAGAAAACTTAAAAATTGTCAGATATATATTTTTCATGCTTGAATAAATAACAGATTGCTTACAAAGAGTAGATGGTTAAACAATTAATATTTAATTGCATAATTAATCACAATAGACAAATTGATTGAGCATTGATTGATAAAAATTCGAACAAACTACGATGCAAATGAATCTATGGGTAACAACTGTAATAAAAAATTTGAAATGGAACTATTTTTGTTGGAGGAGTTATTCAGAATATTAAACTCCTACACCTTATTTCCGAAACGAAATATATATAAAGATTTAAGAAATTGAATCCGTCATTTAAATTCATTTCTAAATAATGGAAATGAGTTTGTAGAGATCAAATGTCATTGATTACATCTTTGAATTTATATTTATTATATTTGAGCATTTTTCAGTGCATTATCAGAAAATGGTAATCAGTACAAAGATTATGAATAGTAATTAAAATCTAAACAATTGAAGTAAATTTATCATCAGAATTACAGATTTCATTTAGATTTCAAATTAAAACTGTTTAAAGACACAATAAAAGTAACATACTTCAGACTTATAGTTGAGGAGACAATTGAAAGTTTTCAGAAATCACATGCTTGAATAAATAAAATATTAGTTTCCAAAGGACTCGTCTAAGTTATTCTAGAGGTTATAAATCTTATTTCATTAATTGCTGAGAGTAAACTGTTAAAACGAAACTTCGCTTGGATGTTATTTCTAGAGGAACAGAAATGACCATCCATCTTCCGTCTTTTGGAAAAAATATAGAAATCAGCCTTGTCCTCTATCTGTTCGTTCGTGTGTGATCGAAAATTAGGAAACTGAAGCTTTATTGATAGTTCAAGACGCAGGTTGGAGGGGGTTGCTTTTTCTCGTATTCCTTCTCTTCCTGAAGGCTAGAATAGGACTCTTCGGTCTAGTCTTCTAGTTTTCCTATGATTGCAACTCTCCTTTATAAATACAAATAACCCTATGGCAGACCCAGGGAAACTGTTAGATTATTCTCTTTAATTCTCTATTATGTAAAATAAGATGATGATTAGAATAAGGAATTTCAGATAATTCAAATTATTACAATATTAGAAGTTCATTTTTCTACTGTAGAGGTAAATATATTTAAAAACTGCTTCATTTTTTAAACAATATACAATTTAAAATTTTTCAAACAATTTTATCTTGAAAATACTTGAGGCTTTACTACATCATTACTGAGTTTTTAAAGGCAAAAAATAAATGTAACAAAGTAAATAGAAGAAGTCAATTAATGTTTTTTAATAAAAACAAAATCAATTTCAATCAATCAAATACCTACACAGAAGTTAGAAGAGACACTACTATACATTGTCGAATAAATAACTAGTTTATTCAAAGCAGTTGTAATTTAAAGGTCAAGAACAATTTCAAATGAGGCCTGCATTAAGTTCATTTAGTAAATCTAGACCCTAATTTACACTATTTGAACAACTCCAATAAGTGGCCACAACGGATATTATATTCGTTATCGTTTCAGTAGTTATACACGACATTTTGTCTAATTGTCATCATTTTCCTCACCCTACTAAACCGGAAGTAGCGTGAACCTGAAAAACCTTCTGGTAATTTCTTTTAACTTAAAATGAAGTTTGTTAAACGTTCTCTGAAAGAGCACAGAAAGCTTTCTTTGTATTTTCTTCCTCATTTCTTAACTCTGATGTTTTACATAAATTTTTAATTTTCATATTTTGTATCTCGCTTTCGCTTAATTTAAGGAGTTAAAATTTGAATTGTTATTGTATTTACAAAACAAACAAATACTTTTTATTAGTTTACACCTTTTTCAAAAATTTCTGATGAAAATTGTGTTTATTTAAACTTAATATAAGAAAAAATATAATTTGAAGGTCACTGTATTTCTGAAATGTCATTATCTGTTTATTGCAATGTTAATGTAGCAATACCTATCGTCCATTCCCGCAACTAGAAAAATTTTTTAATTCATTCTTATAATATGAAAAGAAAAACACAAAACTAGCAGAAAGTAATTAAGGATCCAGAGATCACTGTATTGACCTGTTGTTTTTTTAAGATTACGACCAAAATAGCTGGTATTCTATCTGTTTTATCACCGGAAGCAAAAGGAGGTAAAAGTAGCGGAGAACAGGAAATTAGTCAATTTATGAATAAATCAATTTACAACTTTCCCATAAACACAAGAAAACACGACTCCATACAATTTGCTACTCAAACGCTTACTTTATTAACAGACATACTAGTGTTGGTTGGAACGCAGATATTATTTATTCAATACTGAATATAAAATATATAATACTGAATATAAAACTAGAGAAGTTATCGTAAGATTAAATAGTAACAAAAACAGTAAATGAGGCCTCCATTAAGTTCATTTAGTAAAACTAAATCCCATTTTGCACTATTTGAACAACTCCAATAAGTGGCCACAATGGATATCATATTCGTTCTTAAAATAATCGATTCATTAATAATACACGACATTTTGTCTAATTGTCATCATTTTCCTGCTCCTCCTAAACCAGATGTTAACTGAACCTGAAAACCTTCTGATAATTTCTTTTAACTTAAAATGAAGTTTGCTAATCGTTCTCTGAACAAGCATATTAAACTTTCTTTGTATTTTCTGCCTCATTTCTTAACTCTGATATTTTTAATTTTCGTATTTTGTATCTCGCTTTCGCTTAATTTAAGGAGTTAAAATTTGAATTGTTATTGTAGTTACAAAACAAACAAATATTTTTTGTTAGTTTACACCTTTTCCAGAAATTTCTGATGAAAATTGTTTTTATTTAAATTTAATATAAGAAAAAATATAATTTGAAGGTCACTGTATTTCTGAAATGTCATCATTTGTTTATTGCACTATTAATGAAGCTATGTACTCAAAAATTTTTTTAATTCTTTCTTACAATATGAAAAGAAAAACACAAAACTAGCATAAAGTAAATAAGGATCCAGAGATCACTGTATTGAACTGTTGTTGTTTTGCGATTACGACAAATTAGCTTTTATTCTGTCTGTTTTATCACCGGAAACAAAAGGAGTTGAAAGTAGCGGAAAACAGGAAATTAGTTAAGTTGAGAGACTGAGTATTTATGAATAAATCCATTTACAACTTTCCCATAAACACAAGAAAACACGACTCCATACAATTTGCTACTCAAACGCTCACTTTATTAACAGACACATTAGTGTTGGTTGGAGCGCAGATATTATTTATTCAATCCAATTTAAAATATCTACGCCGCATATTGTACCTGGAAATATTTATTCGTAGTATTTAAATATTTGGAGAAGTTTTTAGTCAACTTTATCTGGATCCTTAAAAATATATCCATGAAATAAACCTTCATGTTTGAAGCATATATAATTACTAAAATCATTAGTAATAATTAAATGGTAGAACTTTTTCTTTAAAAGCAGAATTTAATGATTACCTTAATAAATCTTCCTTAAAATTAATAAGAAAAAGTTATTTCTCTTTGGGTAATTCACAGGGATGGATAGGCAAAGAAAGAAGATGATCCAAAGATTATCAGCCGAAGGAATAGAAGACAAAACGATAAAGTGTCATTTTATATGAAAGAACTATGAAAGTTTCTTTTTTCTTTTTATGCACTTACAACTTGCTAAGAACACATATCAAGAGAACATTTTTACTAATATATTTCCATTTCTCAAAGGAAAATATCGGAAGAAATGAAAGCTGGTATCCATTTGACAAAGGATTAAGGTAATCTGATTTTGCTCTGTCTGTATAGGAAACAAATGCTGCAAAAATTCACGTCCTTTGCCGGTATTGATCTTGGGACCTGCAGTCCACTAACAAAGAATCTAAATATTTTTGCACAGAAAACAAGAAATACATAAAATAATCGTATCATACTGAATATAAAACTTAGAGAAGTTATCGTAAGATTAAATATTAACAAAAACAGTAAATAAGAACAGCAGCTGATTCAGAATACTAATTATATTAATATTCAATAGTTAACTTCTTTTACCGATATTATACTTTTATACATAAACTATATGAGTCATCAAATATTTCAACAAAACCGAATAGAAAGTAAACTGAATTGTAAATAAAAAAAATTTTAATTTTTTTTTTTTTTTTTTAAGTTTTTTTAATTTTTTTAACAACATTGATCTAGCAAGGAAAACAATCGTGGTAATAATAAATGTATCTGCTTGAGAGATAATCTCAGCCAAAATAAACACATAAATTTTCCACAAAAGAAAAAAAAATGCAAAAAAATATCCGACGAATATTTCGTCTCCAAAATATAATTATTTAGCAGATTTTAGCAAATGGATTACCTTAAACGATTAATGTCATTTGCTTAAGGTCATGACTCAAGCAAATTCAGACGACTGAAAACCTTTTATTTCTTTTATATATTTCTTTTTCCAATGCACCTAAAATACTAAAATTTTAAATATGAACTTATTAACTATCTGGGATTTCTATTTTCTTGTTTTTAATTTTTAAGATATTTTGTGATTAATTGCATTAAAATTCAAAAACAATAAATGTTTTTGGTGTTTTCGAGGTAATACTCGGTAATTTCAACTGAACAAAACTTGACAAAAGACTGAAATGATAAAAAAAAATTAAAAAATAATGATTTGTATCGAAAAAAATTTTTCACTAGATTCAAATTTTGTGAGATTAAATATTTTTTTTTAAAAATTTACAGTTATACTAATAATAAATATTTTAAATACAAAAAATCATTTTCCAAATTTTTCATCATTTCAGGTTTCAGGCAAGTGTTTTTGAGTTGACAATACCGAGTAAACACCCCAAATACCGCAAAACACCCCAAAAAATTGATTGTTATTGAATTTAAATTTAATTAACTATAGAATATCGTGAAAATTTAAAACATGAAAATATGAATCTCACATGCTTCATAAGCTTTTATTTAAATGTTAAGAATTTTAGGTGCACTGGAAAAAGAAATAAATAAAAGAAATAAAAGGTTTGCTCGATTCAGGACCTTGGGACATCAGTGCTTCTTTAGATAATTCCTCTTCTGTGACAACGAGCTTTTCTTGCAAACATCTTTTTCTGGAAATATTCTGTTTTGACCAAACTCGAAATTTAATCAAACTCTTTAAATACATTACACATCTTAAAAGAGTGTAAAATCTACTGATAAATAGTTTCATTAAAAAAAAAAAATTATACTGAAAGGAGATGAATATAATAAAAATCTATTGATATCGCTGGCATCTGCAGCGAAATAGTTAGATTTTTACAGTGTTCATCTCCTTTCTTCTTCCAAGATAAGAACTCAGTCAGAATGTTCTATCTTTATTAGTTGTCCGTGAGGTTTATAGTGTTCATCTTATTTTATTATGTGCATTATTATTTTATACTTTTTAACAGATTTCAAATTCAAATTTGATAAAATTTGCTTTATATTGTTTGTGTTTTATTGTATCTCTAAAAAGATTTGTGTGAAATCATTCTTTCAGAGGAAATTGCTTAGTAATTCAGTTTTCATTTTTTTTTCTGCTTTAACAATTTAAAACTTGAGTTGTTGAAAAGATTGTTCTATCTACTCATGATAAGACAATAACTTTGTAATCAAAAGAGAAAATTTACAGTTAATATAACATTTCAGGCATTTTCTAATTTTTTTCATGCATTTACAATTGAAGAAGTTTCCGGAATACAGCAATTGTATCTTCTGTTTTCTAGAGATATTGAGAAGTGACTGAAGGGTTTTATTTCCTGGAAACACACAGAAATTACAGAAACTTCCTAGAAGCTCTTCTCACAGAAATCAAGCAAATATTGAAATAGATTTAGAGATTAAATTCTGTATTATAACTCTGAGATTATACTGTAAGATATTACTGTTGAAGTTTAAGAGAACAAACCATAAAGGCCCTGGGATGAGCGAGAGGTTTAGGCTCTCAGCGATTCTCGGCCAACGGGACTAGATGAGGTCAGATGGTCTGCTCGACACCACCTCTTTAACCCCCGAGTAATAACCCCGGTACCCTTTGGCAGAGGGCTTGGTGAGCCCTAGGGTCCGTCTAATTATGAAGTTTTTTGAGTATATTTCTTTAATGAGTTATAATATCTTTCTAGTGATAGCAAAATATCATTCTTAAAGTTATTGGGAAAAAGAAACAATTTTATTATTTGTATATTTACTTAAGAAAAAAGCATGACAGATAAAAGAAAAGTCCCATTCCTCAGAAACAAAACCTCAATCACAAAAATAAATAACAAACTAAAAATAAATAAAAAATAACCACTAATTCCATGAAATTCACTTACTATTCAATTCAATGTTAAAACAGGTAAAATGAGACACGTAATTGGCTAATAGGTATTAGAAAGTAAAAACATAATCAATTGAGTGGACGAAATATTAATGAAAGTATTAAGATGACCAAAATATGCAATTTTTTTTTAAATAATATTACTGCACGTTAAACAAGATGAATTATTGAAAGTACTCTTAAAGTTATGTCTGTAACTTCTTGTTTATTTCCGTTTCTCCATTGTCTTATCATCTTAGCATTATATTTAATCTCTCTATTCTCGAAGCATCTTATGGTTCAAGATATGGAATGAAACGATTCGAAGGAATAAGATTGGCACCTGATAAAAGAAAAACAACCAACTGACGTGACCAAGATGAGAAGACTGGATACAATGTTCACATTTAATTCAATTACTTGCTGCTTAATGCAAATAATGCTAAACTTCCACAAGTTTTGAAACTTGTGTTAAATATCTGAACAATATACAAATATTGTATTAAATATCTATTTGTTTCTTAAAAAGTGAATTCTATTTTGAAAAGATTGTTCTATCTACTCATGATAAGACAATAACTTTGTAATCAAAACAGAAAATTTACAGTTAATATAACATTTTCGTTTTGATTGTTTTCAATTCTACTTTCTATTCACTGAAAATCAACTGAATTGAGATGTTTTCTTTTGTGTGAATAAATAAAATTTGCTTTTTTATTTTAATTCTACTAATGTTACTATCTCCTTTGTTGCAGTTATAATCAGATACTGGCTGTTAAGGTAAAATAAGCGGTACAAAAAAAAGCTGTCTTCCTAATTAATTTAAAATTCAATTTATTATTTTAATGGAATCATTAATGGAATTTAATACAATTATTAAATGAAATTTTTTTAAATAATCGAATGAAATTTTTATGGATTTTAATAAAATGATTAGTTCCATTTTATTCAGTTTCGTGATTCTAAAATAAAGATAAACAAGTTTCTGGGGTATTTCCCACATCGTTGAAAGAGAAATAGACGAGGCCTTTCGTGTTCTATTGTTTAGGAATCATCTTCAGATCTGCAGACGATTGTTTGCAGTAACTTCGCCCATAGTCACATTAGGACTACAAAGATTCTTAAAGTTCTTATCATGGAATTGAGTGAAAGTTTTTGGAACCTCATAAAATTAAATTTAATCAATTATCATCTAATCAGTTTTAAAAAAGGAGAGGCAAAGATTATGTTCACAATTACATTTAAATATTCTTTTTCAATATTTGATATTAAAGTATGGAAAGGAAATCATGAGATTTGTTTCTGCTGTTTTCTAATCCGTAGCAAAATCAATATAACTCATTTTATATACCCGTTTTAACGATAAATTATTCAAAAGTTTAATTTATAAAATGTTAGACTTCTTTAAGTTTTCAATCTCACTTAAAATATGAGAATGTTTCTTTCGAACTCTACAGCTTCCAATCCATCAAAATTGACTTCAATTCTCCTCTACAATTGCTTCATGCTCAGTTCTATTTTCCAATAAATAAATGGAATTAGCATAATAAATACAGGATGTGATAAGGAACAAATACACCAACATTGTCAAAAACATTAGGGCACCTAGAAGCATCAGTCGAAATAGAACGATAGTTGGTAAACAATGAAAATGATGATATAGATAACTGATTGTAATGTCAGAGGAAATTGGCCTTTTATTCACTGCAGCACTACAGATCAATAGTTGCGTTACTACTACAATAGTTGCTCCCTAGCGGAGATACACGATGCGATACGGCCTGGTATGGAATCATACAGATCTCTACTTGCTATCTTGCGAAAGATCTTCCCATAGTTGTTGCAAATGCCGCTCAGATCGCTCTTACACTTAGATGGTCAATTGGCGACATGTCTTGAGACCTTATGGGCCAAGTAAGGATGTCAACTGCACGGAGACAGTCCATGGAAACTCATGCTGTATTTTTCAGCATTATCTTAAATTCGAAAATGTACTCCAGTAGCCGTTCAAGGAAGGGAAGGACATGAGGCAGCAAAATCTCCTGAAAGGAACGCTGAGGCTGGACGCACACCAGAGCTGACAAAACGTCAGCGACAAATTAACTCAAGTCAAAATTGTCAGTGACAAAATATTTTGCTTTAGACTGCCTGTGACTGTCTGTGAATGTCTTTCATTCTGAGTCAATTTGGCGAATGATGAACAAGTGGTTGTGATTGTGTATTATTACTTCTTATGTTTAGAAGAGGAAAGGCCAGATCGCTCATTTTGCGTTCATCTTATTAATCAAAAAAGGAAACTCAACACGTTTTAGATGAATTAAGAGGAGATGAAAAGAAATTCTTTAGTTTTACAAAAATAAGTATTTATTAGTATTTTGATTATTTATTAGAGTTAATCACTAAAAAAATTGAGAAACAAAACATCAACTTTCGAAAGAGTGCGTGACATCTTTACTTTAATACTGATGCTAAATTTATAGTTGTTGATGTGGGTGACTATGGAATAATCAATGACAACCGTATTTTCATTGCTTCACAGTTTGAACATGTATTTTATAAAATAAGCTGAATCTGCCAGCATCTTGAAATTTGGGTCCACAAAAGTGTAGAATCTTCTATATGTATACGTTGCGGACGAACCGTATCCTCTGAACCCCAATTTAATGGGACCTTTTCCAAAAAATGCCCTGACACGTGCAAAGCGAATATATAATTAACGCTATTCTAGACCACCGGTCGGTAACCCGCGGCCCGTTAGGCGTTTTGATGCGGCCCGCGAGCGTCTTGGATCGTTGATATTTTATTTGTTTTTATTTCATTTGAACTATGTACATACTATGTACAACAAATGTCGTAGAAATATATAATTAGCGTTTTATTTTTAAAACTAAAATATTTGTACTCAAATATGCTCTAGAATCTAGACATTCGCATGTCGAATCGTCGAGTGTGCCTTTGTTATTCTTGCAAGAAAATTTCGAGTGTTTGAAACTATGATGTTAGTATTATCAGAAAAGGCTGAAAAGATCACGCTTGTTATTCCGTTCTTCAAAGAGAGAAACTATCAAATATCCATTAGGAGCTGCTTGATGTTTGTGAAGATGAAAATGATCAAAATGTTCGAAACCTCCAGCATGAAAGTATCAGAGCACAAACTATTCCCAGAAAATATATGATTTTTTTTCATTCTAATCAGGGCAAAAAATCAGGTTCTATTGCAAAATAGGATAGCCCTTTCGGAATGAACCCGAATGATGCAGAAACTTCAACTTCTATAATTTAAAAAGTGTTATATACATGTTACAAGGTCGTATCAGATACAAACCAACCGTTTCTAATAATTATTAATTATTTTAATAAAATAAAACATTAGTTAAAGCATTGCCTTCTTTTTCCTATTGCCTAAGATATTGCTGCCTGTTGATTTCGCCATCCGCCAAAATCGTCAGCAACGGGGTCGGTGGTGATCTGATGAGGGGTCCGCGTCGACTTCTTTGCATGCGTCTGACGTCTTCAATTATTCGTCGACTGGAAGGGGGGGCTTGCGAGCTTCGCTACTCCTCTTCGGTGTCGACTCCGGGAAAGGCTTGATGAAGCTCGCGGTCCTTTGTTTGCCTCGACCGCGGGGAACCCGTTTGGAACTTCGGATAACTACGGTCTCTCGCTTGCCGGCAAAGTCTCCTGCGTTGGCCGGCTCTGAGCGTTGCTTAGCGGGGAGAGTGGTCTGACAATCCCCGTTGAACTGAACGGCGATACCTCTCGTCTGCCGCCGGCGTCGTGGCTTTCGTACGCCGTGCTTCTCGGCTTCCAACGCGGGGAGGGCAGATTTGCTGTCCGCGTTGGAGGTGGCCTCGTCTTCTCACTTCTCCGTAACAACGGTACTTCGTACTTCTAACGCACTTTTTGGGCCTCGGCCCAGGCACACAATTTGGACGTACTACTGCGGGAAGTAATCTCTTTCCCCTTGGCCAGTCGTGGCCGAACACTCACTGTTCTCTCGGTGACTTCGGTTGAAGACTGAGAGCTTCTACTGCGGCTGGCTTGCCGCTCAACTAACTGTCTAACACAGGTGGAACTCCCCATTATATCCCCGGAGTCCGGCCTCGCCATCAGCTCTGGAACGGTCAACTAACCTCAGAGGTGACGGGGAAACCGAGCTCCGGGCAAGGAAGAGTCCACCTATGGGGGGGGGGGGGAGAAACACATGAGGAAAAATCACCAGGTAACAATATTTTTAAAAAAAAAAACAATCTGCTTTTATTTTTGTCTTTGGGAACAAATGATTTTTCACGATTTTCTTTTCTCTAAATGTTTGTTTCCTAACACTTTCATCTCATTTGTAGAACATAATAACAGTTTGTTTTAGTTTGAACATAATTTTTTTATTTTAAATATAATCATAATAATAAATAATAATAATAACATTTTACTGCAAACCGAAAGCATTCATTTCCATCGTTATTTCATCACATACTTTGCCAATAACATTCTTTTTAGAATGATCTTTCAACTGATAATTGCATACTATAGGCCCAGCCTGAACCAAAACAACAGTATGCCTAAATTTATTTCCATAATTTGAAAAAAATTTACCGTTTTCACAGAATGCAATGAAGTCTTTTTTCATAAAACCTCGTAATGAGTGATAGCTAAAAACCGCTTGCGCAAAGCAGAATGTCTCGAGATGACTAGTCTGAAGCGGGTGTGCGCCCAGCTTGAGACATCAATGTTCCCCTTGATCATACCAAAGGAGAATCATAGGAGATGACTCCACACACCATGACGTCACAGTCCTGGCGGTGTGTCGCTACTAATGAAGTCCGAATTAGTGAGCTTTCCAGTGCTTCTCCAAACGAGTACGGTGTCCAATCTCGATTCTTCACTAAACACTACCAGACTGTCTCCGCTGTCCACCTCTCTCAAACTGTCAAATTGCTAGTGGAAAAGATAATGTTTGAAAAATATTTTTTTCTTTTAAAAATTGTGAGAGATTAAATTACTTTTTAAAAAATTAACTGTTAACTAATAATAACTATTTTAAATACAAAACATTATTTTACGAATGTTTTATCATTTCAGGTTTTTGTCAATTTTTTAAGAGTTGAAAATACCGAGTAATATCTCGTAAACACCAAAAAAAAATTGACTGTTTTTGAATTTTAATTTAAGTAATTGTAGAATATTTTGAAAATTAAAAACAAAAAAATGTAAATCCCAGTTGCTTCACAAGTTCATTTTTAAATTTTTAATTTTAAATTTTAAACAGTGCAGTGCGCCGGTGCATATGCGAACATAACATATTGAAAATTGACCATTGCCATACGATGATTACGCATGATGCAAATCGTGAAAATACCTTTTAATAAAATTAGTACATCATCATAACATGTAAATGTAAACGTCAAAACAAACCGTTTGTAAACGGTTGTTGCAAAAAACACCACTGGAGCAAAACTGTCTATAAAAACTTTGAGTATAATCTTGAGTTTCGTATAGTTTGTTCAAGTAAACGGTTAGTTGCAAAAATCACCACTGGAGCGCCACTGTCTACTATGCTCAATGCATGAAAAAGGCAAGAACATTTATGCCCGATGCACGCATTCGGCAGCTAACTTGCCCATTTGATGAATAAAACAACGGGCTTGCACTTTTCATGAATTCGGCAATTTTTTGCCGATTTCACGCAATAGGCAATTTCACGGATTCGGTGTAACATATATATGAAAATCCAGAATATGGCTCTCGATGACCTCATGTATGCCCATACTTGGAACAACAATTAGTTCCGATTGTCGACACGGTGTGGCGTTACTGTACAGAACAACAATTTAGTTCGAATTGTTGACACGGTGTCGCGCTACTGTGCAGAACAACAATTTAGTTCCAATTGTTGACGCTCTGTGGCGCTACCGTACAGAACAATTTAGTTCCGATTGTCGTCACGATATGGCGCTACTGTGCGGAACAACAATTTAGTTCCAATTGTCGCCACGGTTTGGAGCTACTGTGCAGAACAACAATTTAGTTCCAATTGTCGACGCTCTGTGGCGCTACTGTATAGAACAACAATTTAGTTCCGATTGTCGACGCTCTGTGGCGTTACTCTGCAGACAGCAATTTAGTTCCAATTGTCGAAACGGTGTAGCGCTACTGTGCAGAACAACAATTTAATTCAAATTGTCGACACTCTGTGGCGTGGCGCTACTATATAGAACAACAATTTAGTTCCAATTGTCGCCACTGTGTGGCGCTACTCTACAGAACAACAATTTAGTTCCGATTGTCGACGCTCTGTGGCGCTACTGGGCAGAACAACAATTTAGTTCCAATTGTCGACGCTCTATGGCGCCACTGTAACACGTGGGCAAATGCGGCTCCATTGGGTTAAGTGCGGATCCCAATATCTCTTAATAAAAATACAGAATTCAAAAAAAAAAAAAAAAATACAAAATAATTAGTTCAAAATTTAATATTTGTTTCTTTTTCATTTTTTATTTTCTTCTATATATATTTTTTATACTTATAGCAGTTACAATGTGTGTAGAAATGTAATTAAATTTGAATTTGTGTAGTTAATACTATGGAATGTGATTATGGTGTGGCTCTTTATACATATGAAAATCCAGAATGTGGATCTCGATGACCTCATGTATGCCCATACTTGCTATATACCATCATGAATCGAGATTTTAAGTTTGCCAAAGTCTGAAATATAAGATAAATTATTTATTTTATTCATCAATCAATCAATCAATCACGGCCTTTCACTCGATTCCGAGCCTTGGCGACCTGATGGATGAACGATCTATAGGAAGAACGATTACGTGCAAGTTCACAAAGATCGGCCAGGGTCATTTCTGTCATAGTTGTAATAGTGTCAAGCCATCTGGTTGCTGGTCTTCCTCTTCGTCTAGAGCCTTCTGTTTTTCCCAACATAATGTCCTTCTCTAAAGATCTATCACGTCTAATAATATGTCCAAAGTAGGCAAGACGTAATTTGGTGATCCTAGAACCGAGTGAGATGTCCGGTTTGATTTCATCCAAAATTGATTTGTTCGTTCTTCGAGCCGTCCATGGTATCGATAACATTCTTCTCCAGCACCACATCTCCAAGGCATCAATCTGTCTTTTGTCTCGTATCTTTGTTGTCCAACTTTCACATCCATAGATGAACACAGAAAAGACCAGACTCTGTACAAGTCTTTTCTTGGTCGTTAGAGAGATGTTTTTTGACTTAAAAACTCTATCCAGTGACTTCATCGTTGACTTTGACATAGCTATTCTTCTCCTGATCTCCGGTGATGTAGTTGCCTCGGAGGTGATCATACTGCCGAGTAAGTTGAAGTCCTTTACCACCTCCATTTGAAATCCATCCAAATCCATAATGTTTCCGGGGTACACAGACATAGTCAGAATCTTTGTCTTTTTGGTGTTGATCAAGAGTCCCATATTAGCGCTTTCTCGTTGGACACATCCCAAAAGATCTTTCATTCCTTCCAAACTAGTTGATATTAACGTGGTGTCATCAGCATATCGCAGATTGTTGATGACTCTTCCTCCAATTTTTATTCCTTCTTTATCAGCAAGTCCAGCTTTATTAAAAATGGCTTCTGCATAGAGATTAAACAGGAATGGTGAAAGGATACAGCCTTGTCTAACACCTTTTCCAACTTTGAAGCATTCTGTATCGCCGTACTCTGTACGGACTGTTGCTTCTTGATCCTTATACAAATTCTTTATCAGGCAAATCAGGTGGCCCGGTACACCCATACTCTCCAATGTTTCCCAAAGCTTAGTATGACTTACACAGTCAAAGGCCTTGCTGTAGTCAATAAAACACAAAAAGACGTCCTTTTGAAACTCTTTAGCCTTCTCCATTATCCATCTCGTGTCTGCTATGATGTCTCGCGTTCCTCTGCCTTTCCGGAAACCTGCTTGTTCTTCAGACAACTGCCTATCTAAGAAGGGCTGTAGTCTCCTTTGGATAATTTTTAACATAATCTTGCTGGCGTGAGATATGAGTGCAATCGTTCGATAGTTTCCACAATCTGTATTATCTCCTTTCTTCAAGATGGGAATAAACACAGATCTCGTCCAATCTTTGGGCCATTTACACGTTTTCCAGATTTGTTGGCATAAATGTGTAATAATATCAATCGCTGCGTCAGATTGCCTTATCAATTCGATTGGGATATTGTCACATCCAGGAGCTTTATTGTTTGGCAGAAGATTTATTGCTGCGACCACTTCATCTTTCAGAATGTTCGGTTCCTTGTCATAGTCAACATGTATTTTTCCCGACTCTGCATCGTCGTTCTTGTAGAGCTGTTCTGTGTATTTCTTCCATCTTTTTTTAATCATTTTTGGCTCAGTCAGCCTAATACCACTGGCATCTTTTAACATGCCCACCCTTGGTTGACATTTACGACGAATCTTTAGGTATGCTTGACTAGTTTTACAATTCATGTGTTCACCCTCGATATCTGTACAAATCTTCTGGTAATAAAGTTCCTTGTCGTTGCGCACAGATCTCTTTAGTCTCTTCGTGATGTCAAATGCAGCTTGCTTATTGCCTTTGGCCTTCTCCATCCGCCTCTCCTCTATGATCTTCCAAGTGTCTCCCGTTATCCATGGTTGCGCTGATCTTTTCTGTCTTTTATTTATGGACATTTCGGCTTCATCAATAATTACAGTCTTAATTTGTGTCCACAGTTCATCAGGCTCTTTTTCATCAGTGTCCAATAGTGAGAAACGATTATGTAGACGTTGCCAAAAGACTTCTGGAATATTAGTCAAGTCAAACTTCGGTGACACCAGTTGTTTACGTTGTTTTCGAAGCCTTACTCTAATCTTAGATATCAATAGTTCATGATCTGATCCACAATCCGCTCCTGGTCTTGTCTTAACAGTGGCAATTGAAGATCTCCATCTTCGGGAGACACAAATATAGTCGATCTGGTTCTTATACATGCCGTCAGGTGAAGTCCAAGTGTACAGTCTTCTTTTATGGTTCTGGAAGAAAGTGTTCATGATTGACAGTTGATTTGAAGCGCAAAAATCGATAAGTCTTTCACCAGCTTTATTCTGTTCGCCTAGTCCGAAGTTGCCAACTATTGTTCCCACTTTGCCGCATCCCACCTTGGCATTGAAGTCTCCCATGACAATGAATAAGTCTTGTGGAGGGGTTCGATCGACCTGCTCCTGAACCTGATCATAAAAAAGTTCAATATCTTCCTCTGCCGCATCCGTTGTTGGAGAGTAGACCTGCATGAGTGTCACATTGATAGGCGACCCTTGCAGCCGTATTGTGATGATCCTGTCACTGACGGCATTGTAGCTCAAAACCGTGTCAGCTAGTTTCCTATTAAGAATGAAAGCCACACCATTTCTACGAATGTGGTCATTACCGGAGTAGTAGACCCAATACCCATTCGACTGGAAATGTCCAGATTGAGTCCATCTCAATTCACTAATTCCAAGAAGGTCAAGTCCAATTCTTTCCATTTCGGATTTGACAATGTCGAGTTTGCCTTGATTCATGGTTCGCACGTTCCAAGTCCCTAGTGTAATAAAGTCTTTACAGCTTTTGATCTTCCCTTTCGACCAAACAACAGCAGCACCAAGAGGACCTTGCGGCTTTATTCCTGACGCATCACAAGTATTGATCATACTCAAGTCAACCAAATGCTCTTCCCCAGTAGCTTGATGAGTGCCTTCCGACCCAGGGGCACATCTTCCAGCACTATATCGGATTTTCCTAGTTGTACGTTCCATCAAGTTTTCTTGGCATAATACAGAAGTAGATTGCCAGGCCTTTCTTCTGCACAATGTGTAACACCTTTAAGGGCATCACACTGACTTAGTGCTGGAGCCGTTGTCAAACCAAAATGATCCTCCGCCTCCAACACACCAACGCCTTGCTGCCGACGTTGGGCTGTACACTTAGTCTGGCACCTCCATTGAAACCTGTCTGCCATGGGTGGCCCTGCTGGCAGAGTACTCTGCCGACAGCATAGCTTTCAACTTCATTAGTACACGCAAGCCCTACCGGTACATCAAACCGGTACAGCCATAGTGGGGATTTTATTCATAGATGGGCATATCTATATAAAATCGTATTTTTCAAAATAAAATTCCAACGAAAATTTCACAAAAAATTTAAAATATTTGTTGGTTCTTTTCTTTTCCCTTCCTATTTATATGAAATTAACTAGAATTTTTTTTAAAAAAATCCTTCAACTTGATAATCATGGCTTCTTTAGAAAATCTTAATTTCCTTGGAGTCATGAAAAGAAATTAACATGAAGAGATTTTTCCAATAGAAAATCAGTTACGATCAACGGGACTTGGTACAACTACTTCGTGCCTAAACATATTCAGCAGAGAAAATTCTCAGTTAGGAAATCACAGTTTAATGTGCATTAGGTATTTTTTTAAAGAAAGGGAATTTTCCCATCAGCCACAAGGAAAATAAAAACAATAATTCCTGACTATAGCTTAGGGATCGTCCATTAATCACCTAAGGCTCGAAAGTGGGGGGAGGGGGTTTGGAAAAAATCACGAACTATCACAAGGGAGAAGGGGGGGTATAGTGGGTTATCAAGTGTATTTATTTTTTCATTGAAGGCGCGATTTCTTCACCGAAAATTAAATATATTCATGTACCAGTTTTTCAAATGATTACACCTTTCCTTTATTATTTTTATGCCGGTCAGAAACAACCTACAACTTTAATGTCTGTAATCCAGAATTAAATTAGATTATACCTGTATTTAAAGGTAATATTCTGAAAATTTTTAAGATACTTTGTACCAAATAATACACGTTAGTTTGGGTAGGGGCGTAGTCTAAAACCTCCACCAGGGGGAAGGGAAGGGGTAAAAAATTGCTAAAAACATCACGTGATTAATGGACGACCCCTTAGGGGGTCCATAATACACGGATCTCCTCTATACACGAGATTTTGTCTATTTGCAATCATTTTTCTGCTGCTGCTAAATCGGAAGTAGCCAGCACCAAAAAACCTTCTGATAATTTCTTTTAACTAAAAATAAAATTTGTTAGTCGTTTTCTGAAAGAGCACAAACAACTTTCTTTTTATTTTTTTTTCTCTTTTCTTAAGCAGCCCGCACACGAGGCAGCTTTTGCTGTGCAACTCGATGCAAATGAGTTGCACAGAAAAAGTTGCAAACTATAGTCAGTGCGCAAACGATGCACCATTGTTAGCGCCGCCGTGCGGACAACAAACGAAGCACACTATGAATTTGAATGACGTCACTGGACATGACTTTAAGGATCCTGCTGTGATATCGTTCCAAAACTAAATATTTGTGATTTATTTTAAACATATGAGAAATATTTTTATAATATTATTAGCCGGTATGTAATCGCAGTTGATGGCAATAATGCGATTCACGAATAACAACTACCAACCGCCACTAATAATCCATTGCTCACTGAAACAATGACGTCACGTGGCAGTTTCCGGAAATGCAGAATGAGCGACAATCCGCTTCCGATGTGAAATATTCAAAAAATCTAGGTTTTTAAAACGTTCTGATACATTCTGCCGCATTAAATTACTGCATTTACATATAAACTGTATTTATGTGTGAAAGAAACTGGAAATAATCTGATATTTTTTCTGTATTCGCGATTCGCCCATCTGAAGCGAAGGAAATCTGTTTCGACGCCATGTTTCTTCCTTGAGCATGACGTCACGCCTGACGTATAAAAACGCTGCACTGTGATTGGGTAATTCCATGCAGCTTCCATGCAACTTTCCGTGGTGCACCGCTGTTCTGTGAAGCTTTTTTTCCATGCAACTTCCATGCAACTTGGCCCATGCAGCTCAAAAAAACCGCTCTAGGCCAAAAGTTGCACATGCAACTTGGTCAAAAGATGCATCGCGTGCGGGCTACTTTAACGTCTGATATTTTACGTAAATTTTTAATTTTCCTTTTTTAATATGTGATGGAGACAGTGACCCCCCCCAATAACTGTAAGTAAGAATATCAAAAACAAGAATCAAATGTGGAATTCAGGTTTTTGTATAGCACTCAGGCTACCACAAAAAAAATTTGATGAAAAGAAATAAAAAATAAACCCTCTAATGGGTAAAAGAAAAGCAATTAAATCGCATAAGAATGCCTTTTTGAGTCGAGCTGATACTCTGGGACGGTCGTCCTATCTCGCTTTCGCTTAATTTAAGGAGTTAAAATTTGAATTTTTAATTTAATTCCAAAACAAACAAATAGTTTTTGCTGGTTTAAACGTTTTTCAAAAAATTCTGATAAAAATTATGTTTGTTTAAATTTAATCTAACGAAAAAATGTAATGTGAAGGTCATTGTGTTTCTGAAATGTCATCATATGTTTATTGTAATGAAAATGAAGCGACAGTTATGTGTTTATATTCGATTCGCACCGAAGTGCGAGCTTCGTTGCCGAAGCATCCGTGCTCAAGGGAGCGCTAGTGTTCCCAAGACGGCGAACCCCTAGCAGACTCCCTAGAATTACAAGGGAAAGATACTGGGGTGGTTTCCCGTGGCCTTCCCAGGACGCCATTAGGGAATGACGTCAGACCGAAGAGAAAGTGAAGAAGAGGCTACAACACAGGAAAGGAAATTTTTGAAACATCCATGCTCGCTACCGGGATTTGAACCCGGGCGCTGGCACATTGATCTCACGACAGACCGACGCCTGATACCGCTCGACCACACCAGCGCGGCGACAGTTATATAGAAGCATAGAAATTTTTAATTTATTATTCCACAGTGAAAAGAAAAAGAATATTTTTAAAAAAATAACGAAAAATCCAGAGATCACCGTCTTGAACCTGGGGGGAGTGTCCAAATCACTGCGTAGTAGGAAACGCGATATTTTCTACTTGAGCATGACGTCACATGGTTGCATCTTGGAAATTCTCTTCTATTCAAATAATGAATAATAATAGTGTTTTTGAAAAAAAAAATATTTTTTGAGAATTAGCGAATTTGAGAAGCAATCTGACACTAAAAAAAAATTTAATTTAAATAAAAATAATAAATTTAAAATACTAAAATCTTTTTTAGTGTCAGATTGCTTCTCAAATTCGCTAATTCTCAAAAAATCTTTTTTTTTACTATTCATTATTTGAATAGAAGGGAATTTCCAAGTTGCAACCATGTGACGTCATGCTTTACGTTGTCTCCTCAACTATAGGTCAGTGCTAAGTCTGTTGCTTTTATTTTCTCTTTCAGCAGTTTTAATTTGAAATCTACATGGAATCTGTATTTCTGAGGACAAATTTACTTCAATTGCTTGCATTTTAATTACTATTATTAATAATCTTTGTACTGATTATAATTTTCTGATAATTCACTCAAAAATATATATATCAAAAAATGTAATCAATGACATTTGATATTCAGAATAATTCTGCCAACAAAATAGTTCGATTTCAAAGTTTTTCCTAAAAATTATACTTTTTTTACAAATTTGTTATTACATATGTCATTGCCATTACCTTGATTTTTTTTAACTTTCAACTTTTGATAGTTCTGTTAATTTCATTTTTTTTTAATAAGTTATTAATAGGCAGCTTAGTTTCTTCATTTCGGTTTTGTTTCTTAATGATTTGTTTCATTCAAGCTAATTTACATTTTGTTAGTATTTCACTAGCTCGTTGTATATTGGATTTGCGGCTTTTGTACAACATAGGTTAAAAGGATAATGCTCTATGATTGGGCTAATCCATCGCTGTTCCTAATCCTCGCCGCTAGAGGTTCTGCGACGTTCTTCATGCCGCCACCAGATGTCATTCCCGTTTCCCAGAAGCCATCAGTCCATCTAATATTATATAATTTCACCCCATTGCTGTATTCAATTGCTTGAGAATACCACCTCTCGATGGAGAAACTAGTTGCGTTTGTATAAATTGTTCTTTTGTTTAAACAGGTGTATGGCTATATTTTTGAAATTAAGATATCTCAGTACACGTAAAATATTTCCATTAATAATAAGTATTTTAAATACAAAAAATTCTATTTTTTTTTGTATTTAAAATATTTCTTTTTAATGTAAAAGTTAATTTTTCAAAAAATTAAAATTGTATTGTTTTAAAATTGTGTGAGATTAAATTATTTAGTTAAAATTAACTTCGCATTACGGGAAGATTTTAAAACGAAGATATAATAAAGTGATATAATTCTCATTAACAGTTATGATTTTTTTATTCTCTATCCAAAAATAAAATATACTTTTAATATAAAAATCAAACAGGGGAATGATATTTTATCACGGTTTTCGATAAAAGAAAAAGAAATTACAATGAAAACCTGTGATCATCTCTTTAAATTTGTATTAAACAAACAAATACTTTTTTGATAGTTTAAATGTTTTTCAAAAAATTATGATAAAAATTATGTTTATTTAAATTTAATCTAAAGAAAAAATATAATTGGAAGATCATTCTGTTTCTGAAATGTCATCATATGTTTATTGTAATGATATTGTAGGAATAGCAGGAATTAAGCAACCTTCAAAAATAATTTTTTAATTCGTTATTCCACTGTCAAAAGAAAAACGCATTATTTGCAGAAAACAACGGAAGATCTATAGTCTTGAACTGTTGTTTGTTTTGTGATTATATCTCGCAAAATAGCTTTTTATCACCGGAATCCAAATGGTGAAGAAAGTAGCGGAGAATCAGGACATTCGTCAAATTTTAGAAACTGATAGTGTTTAAAAGCATTTATGAATAAATCAATTCACATTTTTCTAGTAAACACAAAACAACGCGACCCTTACAATTTGATACTCAAACGCTTACCTTTTTCAATCCCTTTCATTTTTCTTAATTTTTTACATATAAGAATGTATCAATAATAATAATAACAATAAGGAATTTGGAATCAATAAATGCCGCAAGCTACATATAACAAGCGGGAAGACTTCGAATTGGGAGGTTTTGAACTGGACCATGGGTTGGCCATCCTCAATCCATGGAAGAGGGAGAGACCTAAAAGTACCTAGACAGATAAAACGTGTTAAAAGCGGAAATAAAATTTTATATGAATTTTGAAATCAATTGTCAGATGAACCTAATATATCGTACTTTTAAAAAATAAATTTGAAACCCATACGTCTTTTAATTACATTTCAGCCAGAAAAATTAAAAAAATATTATTGTAAATTTCATAATAAAGAAGGTTTAACGTGCATTAATGTAATATGAAAAGGGAAGAAAATATAGATAGAAGAAAATTATGGATTTTTCTTCCCTTTTCATTGTAAATTTCCACTTACGATAATAAAATCACTTATGATCAGGAAACTTTGTATACTTCTTTTCACAATCTACAAATGATTGAAGTTTTGTATTTGAAAATGTTTTATTTTCAGGAATACATCGCAAAAAAAGAGCGAGTGAAGGTGACATAATTCCTAAAAAAAGTCATGTCTGGCAATTTCTAATGAAATTTTAACCATTTCATAAACTTGTAATTAGCAAGCGCGAAAGCCTGATATCATTGAGATTAATTAGATTTAGACAACTTAAGTCTTTCAACAATTAATGCTAAATACTAAACATTTGAAGATATATTACTGCAGTTTATAAGGACAGTTGTTTTATATATATATATAAAATATAACTTTGCTTTACGAAATTTGAAGACCACCAGCTTCAAGTTTTGTGTGTTGGATTATATATATATATATGAATTATAAATTATAAATTATATATATTGATTAATCAAATTTAAAATGCAAACACAAAAAAGGAATAAAGTTATCAACATTTTAACGATTTTTTTATTAATTTACTTATTGTATCATTTGACTACCAGTCAATACTTCTATTATTTTTTTATTTCTAATTAACGTTAATATCTAATCCTCCTTTTTTTACTTCATACAAGCATGTATTTATATACATTATTTAGTATTTATACTTAGAAATTATTATATAGTACTTGTACTTATCTGGCTTTCGTAATTAAAGTATTTCTTTTTTTGCAAAGCTTAATAATATTTTAACCTGCTGGAGAAAAACAAAATGAGAAATAAGAGCAGCACAAGCTTAAATAAATTGCCTTTCTGATTCGATTATCGGGAAAGGCCGTTTCGTCCTACAAGGACTCATCAGCCCTATTTCCGCCTTCCCCGATAAAAGATCCAGAAACGGTGGCCTTCAGATAAGATCTTGCCTTTCTGGGTCTTTTATCGGGGAAGGCGGAGATCGGGCTGATGAGTCCCCTGTAGGACGAAACGACCGTTCCCAATTCCTTCCCAATAATCGAATCAGAAAGGCAATTTATTTAAGCTTGTGCTGTTCTTATTTCTCATTTCATTTTTCTAAATAATCTTTTACTTCATACAATTTTGTAAATTGAAAACCATAAGCTTTCAAGATTTCCAGTCACTTGTTTAGAACTGAGATTCAATCTAATAAATTAAGGGTAACGTTCAATTTACGAGAAGATTATTTTACTATTTTAACTTACAAGAAATAAATATTAAGAGGTCTGTTGAACTGCTTCTGAGCTCTTTTCCATACGATATCCTTCATGTATATCCTTGCATATAACCTTCAAACCTTATTTTTTCTTAAATCGTGAAAGGCTATAGAAATTTCAGTCATATTCAAGCAATATTTTCTCAACAAGGTTCCATCACGAAAATTTATCGTATGTCAAAATGAATTAGTTTCTTCTCAATAAATATCAATGATGAGTTCATCAACAGAAACAGAATATATACGATGATGATGATGATGATGAAAAACACGTTTTCAAAATAATATCTAGGAAAACAAAACCAGACTCTTTCTATCACTAAATTTCATCTCGTTATTTTTGGTATAATTATTACGTCTAAGAGGGACATTATCGTTACACAACTAACTGTTTTTAGTTCATTTATATTTATTATTTCATCAATTCATCATTCAACTCGGTAAAATATAGACAATCGTTTTATAAAGAAAGAAGAAGAAAGAAGACCAGACATCTTAAATAACTTCCCTAAGTTCTGGAATCTTCTAAAAAGAATAATATCAATTCTTACAAGTCCTTGAATTTCTCTTTAATTTTAAAATTAAGAATTCATTAGTTTCTAATAGAAAGAGTCTTACAAGAGAACAGAAGAAACTTCAGAGTTTAGTTGTGATATTAGAAAAGCAAAGAAGCATTAAAAAGATGTTGATTATTAAAAATCCTTTCTTTTGTTACTTTAATCTGTGTTTTCTGTAGAGATTTGACTTTTCAATCCTGATAATTAAAAGAGAAGACGAACATTAAACTACAAGTGTTCTAAGATATCTAGAACAGCTATCTATTTATCAAGGAAACATCAAGTGGTAAGAAGGTTCTAGACAAAGTTTATGATTAACACCGAAATGTAGATTAGTCATAAAACCATTTAGTCATCAAGAAAAATAGAAATAGTGCTTTTCGGATGTCAAATTAGAAGTAAATATATTTTTCAGTCTCCCCATGGAACACCCAAATACTATATAGATGAAAGGGCTTCAGAATCATTAGATGTATTATTAGACTTTGTCCTTAGGACTCTCAGAAATGACAATGAATCAAATGGGAAAAAAAAATCACCTAAGTTTCAAAATATAATTTTTGAAGAATTGAAAACTATTTCTTTAAAAGATTTCGTAAATCCTGATCAAAAACTTACCAATGATAAAAGTGATCATTTATTTCATTATTATTTTGTTAATGTCTACTGTTATTAGGAATTTTAATTAAATAAGGACTCATTTTAATATTCAAGTTCATCATTTATTAAAGGAATGTAGAATAAAAATCGAAAATTAATGTTTTAATTTTAATGTTTAATGGGAATTCTGACTTTCAAGTATATAATGGTGTTGCATTTGTTATAATAATAATTATTATTTAGTTGTTTTATCTTATTAGTTATTAAAAACGCCAACTACATAATTATCTTTGTTTTTAACCCAGAAATCTTAATTACAGTCAACTTGGATAATTCGAAGCTGAAGGGACCACTACAAAACTTCGAATTATCCAAGACATCGAATTAAACAAGTTACATCTTTTAATTTTAATTTCGGGTCCACTGAATGCTTGAAAAGATTATTCTGTCAATAAGTAAATATTTATTCAGAAAGATCATGGTATGAAAGACTTAAACACTATATGTATGTAAACAAAATAAGATTTATATTACGTAAGCTACAGTACATATTATACTCAATACAGAAAATTTTAGTTTTTCAAAAAATTGTGCAATGTCTGATTGTTTTGTAGAATTTAGTCGCTTAAGGTTAGCAAAATCATCAAGCATGTTAATGAACAGAAAACAGCTTCACTTACGTTGTTTTGTCCTTCAATATACCGACGAAATTTGGCGCTATCCCGTACTCGTTGGCGATTTGGCATTTCTTCTTCACACCCTTTTCCATCTCGCGAATGACGGCGACCTTTTCAGCGAACGTTAAATTCTTGTACACATGTGGTTTACTGAAAGACATGGTGACACTGACAGCAGCAAGCTCGAATGGCGTCTGAAGCGTCACGTGTCGAACAACGGTGGGAAGGGGATTTCAGTTATCACGTATCGAATTTTTTAACGATGAAAAGTCGTTATGGCTCGAAATTTTTTATAAAAAACTTCGAATTACGGAAGTTGAACTTCGAATTATCCACGATTTTTTAATTGATTTAATAAGAAATTCAAGGGCCTAAGAAAAATCTTCGAATTAACAACGATTTCGAATTGAAGACGTTCGGATTATCCAAGTTGCACTGTATTACAAAGGTATTTAAAAAAAATGGAAGAATATATAATTTTAAAATAAATCAATTTTTAACGTTTCGTGTTTAGTTATTTAAAAAAAAAACACTATTCAGACACCTATTTACAATTAACAATTAAAAATTACAAAATCCCAATAAAACAACGTTTCAAAACCTCAATTTACACGGTCTCTTTTTCAAGTTTTAACCCCCCTACCTTAAAAGCAATCCTCGTTTTCAGGGTTCGTTGTCACAAATAAAATTAAGACCGTAAGATATAGATGATTTTTGTCTACCCATGGTGAGAGCTTATAACTTCCAAGTCGGAAATTCCTTTCTGCTACTGAAAATTTTTTGGAGCGTTATACCTTTTAATTATTTAATATTTTTTTATTATTAATTTTTAAATAATTTATTTTATTTTACAGTCCGTAATCCAAGATGTATTGGATATCTTGGATTATGGCCTGTAAAAAAAAAAAAATTAAATAAAAATTAATAATAAAAAATAAATAAATAAATAAATAAATAAATAAAAGGTAAAACGCTCCAAAAAATTTTCAGTAGCAGAAAGCAATTTCCGATTTGGAAGTTATAATTGCTCTCACCATAGGGAGACAAAAATAATCTATATCTCACAATGTTAATTTTATTTGTGACAACGAACCCTGAAAAGGAGGATTGCTTTTAAGGTAGGGGGGTTAAAACTTAGAAAAGAAACCGTATAAGTTGAGGTTTTGAAACGTTGTTTTATTGGGATTTGTAATTTTTAATTGTTAATTGTAAATAGGTGTCTGAAAAGTGTTTTTTTTTAAATAATTAAACACGACACGTTAAAAATGGATTTATTATAATGGCGGCAAAAGCCACTATTGCCGGCTCGTTTTTTAAGTATCCTTTATTAAAATATGAGATTTGAAAATGTTTGGACATCCATAAACGGATTGAAACATCAAAAGCGGGAATAACTTTCAATAACATCTGCAAGAAATACGAATTAACCCCACTTGGATGTGAACTTAAACTTGTTACCAAAGAAAAAAAGATTCAAACGCTAGCAAATAAGATTCAAAAACTATTAATTATGGGAAGAATAAAAGAGGCCCATCTCAAAAAATCAAGGCTTATAGCAATATTAAATCGCATTTCTAAATTTTCTTAGAGAGGTTAGCCCCATTGCATTTTTACTATTTACTAATAAAGGGAGCAAAAAAAGCGACGTACGCCAGGGAGGCCATTACAGCGCGTCATTGCACAAAATTGGTAAGGCTCATGTGTGAGTCCATGTATCCCAATCAAAATACCACAAATGAAAAAGAAATCACCAAGAAAATTGTTAATGACAGCCATATTCGGTTAACACCTAGACAAGAAGAAACCCTAAGTAAGGGACTGGATTTTAATATTGGTAATGAAAAAATTAATATCATGGATACGCTCACTAACCTAGAATCGCAGATTAGGTTTATCCCTGATAACCAAGAACGGTCTACTATAAGAAAAAGGGTAGGGCGCATTACTAATACTCTCAAATTTAGAAAACATTTAATATCACTGCTCCCATCTCCATCTGCCGACTGTGAAACAACATCAATGGATATTCGAATCGCAGAAAGAGCCGTTCAATTTATAAAGAATATGATCACTTGCGGAGTTTGATGACATTCGTGTTACGGTAGCTGTCCGGGATAACGTTGAGGATGTCAGCTGGGAACCTGAACCTGTTTTTGTTTTTATTAATTTTGTTAATCAGTGTAAAATATAAAATTTTCAAAATAAAATATTTATGTAAATTGTCAGTTAAGTTATTAATGAAATTACAGTTACAGTGATGCTTTCCTAGTGGCTTTATTTCTTTATAATTCAGTATGTTTTAATTTTAATTCGTATTTCCGGTTAAGGAGATTTAAATAAGTTTATTGGTTTTATTTGGCTACGCACAAAGGCGCCATCTATTATCAAATTTCTGTAACTGCCCTGTCTTGCCTGTCTTGTGCTGCCACCTATCAATTAGGTTTTGAGTTAGGGTTGGATGAGCCTATTTTCCATTGAAAGTGCCTTAAATTTAGGTTTTTGGGTTCACCATTTTGAAATTAGTTGACGGATTCAGTTTATATTGACACATGGTAGTCATGTAGGCAAGTAACATAAATGCGTTGGAATTTTTATTCTATCTCAATCAGTTAAAAAGTTATAACAAATTAAAGTTTTTACGCCCTCATGCGGATATCTCGAAAACTATTAACCGGAGATGAAAATGAATATCAAATTCGAGCTCAGCATTGAAAATTCTATGAAGTGACCCTTAAGCCAATATCAAATTCAGAGTAACATTTCGCGGACTTTCCTTGTTAGTCATTTTAATTCTTTATAACAATTTCAGTATTTACAGAAAGGGTCGGGTTCAAAATGATTTTAAACTGAAATAAAAGAATTTGTCAAAATGAATCTGTGAGATTTCTACATCATACACTTACATCATATACTTATTGAAACTCTGTTGTCCGGTTTAGTAAAATATTGATAACATGAATATTTCAAAGTTTACAATTTTATATAAGTTTAGTTCTAATTTAACAGAAAGAGGTAAATGAGAACTGAATAATCATTATCATATATTGAATTATTCATTTTCAGTTTCTCTATTATATTAATAAATGAATAGTTAATTGTAATATGATAAAAATAAAGAGTTCGAAGCGTAAAAATCAAAAAGAACAATTGAGACAAAATCTAGGAAACGGAATTTCACGTTTTGTTCACTTCATATGAAAAAAAAAGCCTAAACTCCCTTGTTGATTTATTACTATAGAATAGAGGGAGAAATACCGTAGAATTAGGAAATGTTAAATGAAAACGTGTCTCCGTTATACAACTAAAACGTAAAATCACAACGGTTAATACTGGAATATCCGTAGAAGGATGTAACTAAACATTTAAAACTGATTTAATAACCGTTAAAGATTTCCAAAGACATTAAGAACATTTAATACATTCTAATTAGACGTTAGAAAATTCTGTGGCATTTCGTCTTTTTTTTTCCAGAATTGAAAGAGTGAATTTCTAACAATGGTTATTGGTCTATTAATGCGTATTGGGTCAGGAGCAAAGCACTTGGGTAATAATGAAGGATATAGCCAATTCTGAATGAAGTTCTACTATGTACTTTGTATCTGCAGTTGGCAAAGGTTGGTTTTCCTCATCATTTTGTTAAGTAATGAGTTCCATTTGGTATAAGTTCGTATATCCAGGCCAATCCTCTGCGCTACAAAACATGCCTCGTCCTTAAGATTTGCACACCAGTGTACAATACTGTAAAATATAAGTCAATCAACTACTTACTGTAGGGGTTACTTCTTTTTTTCTGTAATGCTAAGGGGACAGTAAATTGACTTACCTGTAAAGAAAGGAAAAAAGAAACATTTTAATATATAACAAATGAAATGTAGGAAATGCAATTATATTTTATTACGAAAAGTATTTCAGATAATATATTTTGTATTATAAATATATAATTGAGGTCTTTCTTACATGTGCTTCAACATATAGTTAAAAAATTGCGGCCTGCACAGAAGCTTAAAATACTAAAAACTAAAACACTAAAAGATTAAAAAGTTAAAAGCCCAGAGCTTTCGCCTTCCATAGGATGAGGCTTCTTTAGTGGTTGAGACTTCTTCAGTGAGCCTCATCATATGGAAGGCGAAAGCTCTGTACTTTTAACTTTTTAATCTTTTAGTGTTTGAGTATTTTATGCTTGTGTGCAGGCCGCAATTTTTTAAATCAATATAT
>JAFIDM010107764.1:0-10510 GCA_023159025.1 Thereuonema tuberculata | reverse complement strand
AACTGCAGTCATCAAAGTTAACTGAAGTTTGGTGCACTCCGCCATTAATCTTCTTGCAGAGTTATTTTGATGAGTTTTTTTCTTTGATCTTCCCTTTGCCTTTTCGTTTTTGCATGTAGATATCTCTACTTGCAGTGCTCTTGATATTATTGCTTTTGTTTTTGTATATTATAATTATATAATTATAATTACTTCAATAGGGTTTTAAATAAATATGAGTTGGGCTCATGTAAATAAAATGAGTAGGATAATATTTACTATTTTTTAATTAATCATGTATTTATATCTTTATTTATTCATCTGGCTTTGCAACGTTTGATTTCATATTATTTTTCCACCTTAAACTGTAATCTATTGTTTATTTAATTTAATTATAAAATTTAATTTTTAAAATGTAGGCCTATTTATACAGAATATTGGACAAGAAACAAAAATATAAAGAATGGCCTCAATTGTAACCCCAACAGCAATGTTACAATCGTCCCCAACAGCTCAATTCACATGTGGTGTTCAATTATTTAGCGCAGGATAGAGCCACAGCGTATTTTGTGACACAGAAATGTAGCCTTTCTATCTGCCTTCTTTATATATATTTATCACATTTTTTTATCTCTAATACATTTGGTTGAAGTTGATAACTAGTACGACTAAGGAAACTTACTTTTAGCAGTAAAAACGATGTTTTTGTAATTATCTTCAGAACAAATTGAATGGCCGATGTCTTTTTTCTGTGAATCATTCTTGTGTATAAGACGAATCCCCACGCCATTTAAAGGGATTGAATTAAAGTTTGCTCAGGCTACAGAGCGCTTGTTACAATTGACCCCTGTTACAATTGACCCCAGTCTCCCCTACATTGCCTATGTTTTACGTTTGAACAGCTGTCCTGTTTTTAGAGTTGTTATAAAAAATTAATAAAATGGTCAAAGGTACACCACCCTCGCATATGGCAACTAACCCCGGAATTAAGGAAATCCTTTCATTCTTTATTTTTTCTCATAGTTATTATTTTCGGTTAGATCCAGAACTCTCTTGATGAATAACTAAAACATTCCGAAATTACGAAAAATTACAAAATAATGGAGAATGTTACTATATGATTAAAGATTCAATTAGAAAAGTTAGATAAATGATTCAGTTGTCATTTTCTATTCATTTTCTAAATATTTGTTTGAATAAAGTTTTAAGAACTGTTTCTTTTCTGCTTAGTTGTGTTTATAGACTACTTTCTTAGCAATGTAATACTCATTAAATCAATCAGTCTGCATGTATATTTTCAGCATCCCCTAACAACCAAAGACATTCACATATAAAAGTTAGGTAGTTTCTTCTTAAATATATTTACCCAGTTTCAAAATGATTCATTCAGATTCTGAACCAGTGGGTGGATTTTTATGAACTGATGAATGTATTTAAGAACAAATAACCTAATTTTTATATTTGAAATGTTTCCCAACTCGTTCATTTTCAAAATATTTGAGAAGACATTTTCTGGAAAATCATAACAAGCTATTTGATTTCTATGAATGTGTTAAACAATGAATATTTGATCTTTTAGTTAAGTTGTGGGTGGTTTAATGTTATTAAAATTAACCGATTTCGGCAATTTAAATAAATAATTGCGAATTTAATTAACTTGTTTCAGGAAATGGGAAACTTCTATTATTTTTATTGAGAAGTTTTATAATTTGAAAATAATTGTATAATTCTATCGAAAATCAAACTGAATTCAATGTTTTTTTTTTGAATAACATTTCAATGAAATAATTTATTCATCCTTTTCTAAATATTACATCCATTCCACAGCCGGAAAAGAACACTTCGTGACACCCACTATGTCTGACCTGCTTCGAACTTGCCAATTCTCTCCATTCCGGTAAATCATGCCACTGACAAGGAGAGGTCACGCGTTGTACATCACAGAAATTCATGCCCTTTTGGGAGATGAAATTACTCGTGAAGTACTCCAAAATATAGAGTCCAATACTCAAGCGTTTTGGAGATATTTGAAGATTTTTGGAGTGTTTTTCGTGTTTATGCTTAAAAGCTTCCTGTGTGATAATCGAAACAGAAAGTTCGGTGGTGGCTGAAGTAATAAAGTGCTGGCTTAGAAAGCAAGAGGTTGCGGGTTCAAGTCATCTATCTGATAATTTTTTTTTCTTTTTTAATCCATGTCTTATATGTTAATGCAGTTTCTTTTCTTTTTCTTAGTTTTTCTTTCCTTTTTTTTAATTTTTTTTTTCTTTTCTTTAATTTTTTTTTTCTTTTCTTTAATTTTTTTTTTCTTTTTTTTAAATTTTCTACATTTTTGAAAAGGCGACTGTTGAATAAGACAGACAAGGGAGAAGTAATAAAGATATAGAAATTATTTGTATTAATTGTAACTTTCAAATAGTAAACTTAGAATTTTTCTCTCTTTCTTCAATTACTTCCAATTTTAATAATAATAAAAAAGAAAAAAAAGAGGACAGTTTTGTTGTTACTGGAAAAGAAGAATACAAGAAAAAAGAAATATATATATTGATGTGCTGATTTTAGTTTTCTAAACTGAAAGAAGCTTAAATTAGAAAAGTTAATAGATTTATATATTTTTAATTTTATTTTTATTTCTGCCAACTAGAAAAAACACGAAAAAGAAATAAAGAAGCAAAAGCAAAAAGATAAAAAAAAAAAAAAAAATTAAAAAAAAAGAAAAGAAAAATTAAGAAAAAGAAAAGAAACTGCATTAAGATATAAGACATGGATTAAAAAAGAAAAAAAAAGGTTTAAAAAAAAAAAATTTTTTTTCAGTTAGCTGACTTGAAACCGCAACCTCCTTCTTTCCAAGCCGGCACTTTATCACTTCCGCCACCGCGGAACTTCCTGTTTCGGTTATCACACCAGGAAGCTTTTAAGCATAAACACGAAAAACACTCCAAAAATCATCAAATACCCCCAAAACGCTTGAGTGTTGGACCCTAAAACCTGATATATTGATACACTGATATATCATGAGTACTTTCATCTCCCAAAAGGGCATGAATTTCTGTGATGTACAACACGTGACCTCTCCTTGTGAGACATCGTTCCAACCGAAGACTTGAAGAAACTAAATATCACAATCACTGCGGCAGAAAAAGAGAGCTATTGGAAAACTTCATTTTTATCCTCATTCGTGATTATAACGTTTCAGACGCTACTTTTTACATGGTTATGCATGATTTTGATTTAACATTCGACTTGCTTTTTTCCATGTTTCAGCAACGATATCACACGCTTGACTTGTAGAATGTCTTTAAACTCACACTGTCCTCTAACTATTTTATTTCACTTTAAAAAAAAGAAAGAAAAAAATTGAAATGCATTTAACAAGTAATGTTTAAAGAAAATTTTCATTAATTTCTTTTCGACAATTATTAAGTTTCCCTTGATGTAACACTGCCGGATTCTGTATTTTCAGTGAAATTGCTGCATTACATGTACCACTGATTTAATAATGCCGCCTTCATTGCTTATCAGTTTTATATAAATAGTTATTAATAGACTCTGATTGTCTGTAATAATTTGCTAAGAACACATTTAAAAAGAAACTACCAAACTTTTATATGTGAAAACTGTTAGGGGATGGTGAAAACATACGTGCAAACTCAGTGATTTGATAAGCTTTACATTGCTAAGACAGTAGCTTAAAAAGTACATAAACCGAAAAGTATTTGAAACAGTTCTTAAGACTTTATGTTTTGTTTATCCATCAAGAAAGTTCTGAATCTAAGAGAAATTATTAATCATGAAAAAAAATTCACAATGAAAGGGTTTCGTTGAATTCCGCTCGGAGATGCCGTATCTAACTATCTACTCAAAACTGACTCTTGACCAAAATTATACAGCATACAATAAAATTATTTCAAATTGGATAAGTTAAATTCTTCTGAAAAATAATTTTTATTCGCGATTCCGTTCCACTAAGTTATTTATCAATTGTAGAGTGTAGTTATTTTTTATTTTTACTTTAAATTCATATAAATTAGCAGAAAACTTAGAAATACCAAAGGCTTAGAAATATTAAAAGAAATGTTATTTTTTTAAAAATTATATATATCAAATTTATATTAACCAATTATTTTGGTTATTGTAAAGTCGGTTCGAAGAACAAATGAAATGTTTAGATAACTCCCTTTTTTTGTCACAATTAAGTTTCTGAAATCCTTATTTATTTTTTTGATATTTTCTTTCTAATTTTTTCATCCAAAAAGGAAGGATAGGATATTTGGCAAGTTTAAAATTTATAATAATAACTAGAATTTCTATGGTGGCTATTCTCTTCAAGAAAGGTCGCGGATAAAAAATAGAATTGACACAAGATTGAATTTTATCGCAAACGCAAGAAATATTAATAATGATTTCAAAATTTTTGAATAATTTTAATATGTCATAATCAGAAATATAAAAAAAGAATTTTCAAATTAATTCTATTTCGATTACATTAAATAATAGTAAAATCTTATAAAACATTAATTTTTTAAATTTTATTTTAACTCCACTAAAGATTCTAACTGTATATTAAACTATAAATATAAAAATAAAATATGATTTATAATTAACTACGACTCCAATAAAATAATTGATTAAATTATTTTTTTTTTTTTAAATATATTCAAACTTTGAGAATGTTAGCAATAATCCTTAAATACAAACAGTGGTAAGTGATATTTCACGAACTATGAAAATCTGATATCTGAAAATCACAGTTATTAACAGTTACAATGAAACTGTGCTTTCCTGAAACACTGGAGACATCTAGCGGCATTATGATGAAACGAATATATTTGAGAAAACATCTACAGAATAGAAACGAACTCATTACCATTATTATTGATATTTTAAACACAACAACGATTAATTTGAGTTAAAAAAATAAACAATAATGAAAATACATTTCATCTATTATAAGAAATAACACGATACTTAAGTAATATATATAGGACCATTTTGATTTGGAAGAAGATGTAAGACGAAACTGCCTAACTTTTATATGTGAACGCTGTCAAGGGATAGTGAAAACATACGTGCATACTGAGTGATATCATGATGTTTGCATTGCTAAGAATGAAGGTTATAAAAGTACATAAGCAGAAAAGAATATGAAACAGTTCTTAAATCTTTATTCAAATAAATATTTATAAAATGAATAAAAAATGACAATTGAATCATACTTTAACATTCTCCACATTTGTGTAATTTCTCTTAGTTTTAAAATGTTTTAATTATCCATCAAGAAAGTTGTGGATCTCACAGAAATTAATAATTATGAATAAAATAAAATAAATGAAAAATGAAAAGGTTTCCTGAATTCTGTTGGGGAGGGGGTTGCCATATCTAACTCTCTACACGAAACTGACTCATGACCCAAATTATAAAATATATATTTAAATTAATTTTTACATTTCAAATTGAATAAGTTGAGTTCTTCTGAAATAATTTTCATTCGCGATTCCGTTTCACTAAGTTATTCATCAATAAATAGTATAGTAATTATTTATTTTTACTTTAAATTCATAAATGTTTTTCATATTAATTAATAGAAAAATTTTGTAATGCCTAAGAAGTCAACATTAAAAACAAATGGTAATTGCTTTTTTTTAAGTTACGTATACAAAATTTTATAATAACCAATTTCTAATTGGAAATGATAAATTGCTGCAAAGTCAGTTCGAAGATAACAAATGAAATTTTTAGACAAATCTCTTCTTTCGTTACAATTAAGTAGCACCTTTAATAAAAAGTTTATGAAATACTTAATAATTTCTTCGATATTTTCTTTCTATTATTTCTATTAAAAATTAATTCTATTTCAATTTTTTATTAAAATTGATTCTATTTCTATTATATTAAATAATAGGAAAATGGCCGCGCGGTTGGCGTTGTCGCTATGACATCGACCTCTCACCTCTGAGTACCGGAGTTCGGTTCTCATGTGGGTTTCGTGATGGCGGACGATCCGCGCTGGGCAGGTTTTCTCGGAGTTCTCCCGTTTCCCCTGCACTTCTCCCACCATACTTTCTCAGTCTTTCTCTCCATCTGTCCTTCTTTCCGTGGGTTAGTACAATAGACCTCCGGTCGCAGTCCTTGGCTTCTCTGCCACCCACATTCACTACATAAACATAAACATAAATAATAGGAAAACCTTATAAAACATTAATTTTTTAAAATTTATTAACTCCACTGAAGATTCTAACTATATAATAAACTATAAATGACAACTCAGGGTGCGAATCCTTCTCTTAGCATTGCGTCTTCATTTGTTGCCCATTTCTTTGAATTATTAAGGCAAGTTAAATCTCTTTTCATTATAAACATAAAAATAATCTATAATCTGTAATTCACTATGACTCCAATAAAATATTTAATTAAATGATTTTTTTTCTGTAAAACATTTAAACATTGAGAATGTTACCAATAATTCTCTAATACAAATATTGATGAGTGATATTTCACGAACTATGAAAATCTGATATCTGAAAATCACAGTTATTTGCAGTTATAACGAAACTATTTTCTTGAAACAGTAGAGATATCTAGCGGCAGTAAGATGACAGGAATATATTTGAGAAAACATGATATCTATAGAATAGAAACGAACTCATTTCCCTTATAATTGATATTTTAAAGAAACAACGAATAATTTGTTTGAAAAAAAAATAAAAAAATAATGCAAATTTATTTTATCTCTTACATGAAATAACACGATTCTTTAGTATCATATAGGATCATTTTTATTTTGAAAGCAATGCCAATGAAGTTAAAAAAATTAATTGTGATTGCGGATGAAACTGTGATTTTTCTCACCGTCGTTATGAGTACAGTAGCCAATGTAATACAGTGGAAACTCGATTAACTGTCACCTTCGGGACCGGGACTGTGACGGTTAACCGAATAGACGGATAACAGAAATTTTGCTAATTAAAACTAAAAAGAAATAAGATGATTATTGAATAATTTGAGCTATCAGTATTCATTTTTAGAAGGTTTTTTAGAAGGACAATCATAACAATTAGATCAGTTCGATCACCAAACATGAGATTCCGTTTATAAACAGACCCATGTGCAGTTATTTACATCATCAGTTCATCAAAACACCACCAGATGTGCTTTAGTCACCCCAGCAATCATGCCTGCAGATCACGTGACTCAACATTAGACCCCGCCCATTTGGACAATTGAATCTATTTGGACTCACTGCAGTGACTTTTTTATCACTTGAGAAATTTCCCTCTCGGGAAGGTAACCTAGCTGTGACTTTTAATGTTTTTTAAATTCAATTTTAATGTAATTTTTAATTTTGAAAGTTTTAACTTTTTTCTTTTATTAAATTGATTATTCAAGTGTACAGGCGTTAGTAAGACTATCACTTTTTTTAAATATTTAGATAATTTTTTTTTTCACAATTTTTGAGACATTTCTTTAAAATATCAAATTATAAGCACAAACGCAGAAATAAAATGATGATCTGTCAAGATAGAATAGATTTTTTTTATTAGTGCCTACTATTTTTGTTGTGTCGTTCACTATTTGTACGTACAGGGTGCTGCCAAACTTAAATATTGTATTCAAACATGCAAAACAATGAATAAATGTCAAATAAACATGGGTCTGGAAATGCGTTATTTTCAAATAGAAAGATGAAGCGATAAATAGGTGTTGTCCCGACAACTTCTGAACCAACGTTAGCCTAACTGTTGGATTGGAAGAGAGGGACCAACAGCATGGCCTGCTCATTCAAAACCCTCGGGAGTTTTTCGCATGGTGTTATCTTAAAGCATTAGTGTATAACACACCGGTTTCTGATGCCCACGCACTGCATGATCGCAAAGTGGATTGATGCAACACAATTCGACGTCCACCTGGCATCTTCGACCGTGTTCGGCAGTCCATGGAACAACATTGTGTTGCGTGCATTATGGCCGGTGGACGACATTTCGCGGACTTTCTATAAAATTGATCTACTGTACGGCTAACACCTCTGTATTGTTGCATTGCTCATATCTCGGAAATAAGCCATTTTCAGACCCATGTTTTTATGACATTTATTTGTTATTTTGCATGATTAAATATAACCTTTGTTTGGCATCATATTTCAGCATATATATATATATATATAGCTGGACAGTGATGTGAAATTTAAAAATTACAATCTAAAAAAAAACAAAATGAATATAAATTATTTTCATGAAAATTGCAATCATAAATGAAACAATTAAATAACAATTTAAAAATTTTTTAATAAAATCTCATTCTGATTTAAAGTGAATTCAATTTTAATGTTTTTTTTCTTTTTTTTTCATTTATTTTTTCATTTATTGCTCTAAATTTTCTTTCTCTTTATGGTTTCTTTTAAATTCACAATTATTTCTTTCAAAATGGATTTTTTTTAATAATTTTAATTTTGAAATTAAAAAGCATAAAGTAGCTTCAGAATTGAAAGTTTCAGAAACGATGGTGGTTCCAATTGGTAAACACTGAGGAACATGGTTTTCTTGGTTCCAAATGATGGTTCCTACTTTGATATAAAACTGTAATAGTAAAAATAAGAAGAATCATAATAAAAAATGTGATCGAAAAATTTGAGTTATTTTATATAATATTTTAAGTTAAACAAAGATACAGCGTAGATAGACCTTGTTCCAAGAATAATTATATGGATTACATGAGCTCTTGATCACCTGATCAGGATAGACCAGTTGTGCATAACACGCGGGCTGCCCGTATAGCCTATTTGTTGTGGCCCGATAAATTAAATTTGAGCATTTATAATGATACAAGCAGATGCCAACATTGAAAAATGTCGTAACTTGCAATTGCAATTGCCTGTAACTTTAGTATTGGAATGTTGGTATGAAACACAACTAGCGCATTATTTGATAAGTGAAATACGTAAATTACATTTATTAATAATTAATAATTATAAAGGCATTATGAAATCATTAATTAAGAAAACATTTATGTAATTACATATTGTGTTAATTTTTATTATTATTGTAACTGACTTATGGAACCATTAATTAGTCGAAGGGTGAGAACTCCTTCTCAACTTTTAAAAAAATGTTGCCCCATAGACTTCCTAAGGTTGTGAACCCCTGGTATAGACTAATTGAACACGTGATCAAAAGGCATTACAATCGGTGGCAGATTAGTACAGTAAAGTCCGATTATCCGCGAGTGCCGCAAAAATTTTTTTTTATTTCGAACCTCAAAAAAACAAACAAAAAAAACAATTTTAATTCAAGCCAACAATAGGGAAAGTACAATAGGTCCTACAGCGCGAAGGTGGAAAATCACTGACAAGTTTATTGTGCATCGTAATCCTTTAGGCCTTCTCGGAATTTGTGGATGATTCGCAGGCTCCTGCTCTGCAGAAAGGTTTCTGCTGTACTGTACAGATGTTAAAAGTTTTGCATATTATGTTTTTTGTATAATAAAACGTAGTGTTTATGCTGAAATATTTTTTTGCGTGTTTACATCTCATTTTTAGTCTTTTTTTTGGGTTATCCGAGATTTTTACTATCCGCGGTACCTTTGCCACCAAATTCCGCGGATAATCGAGGCTCTACTGTAAAATGAAAACGAACAGAAATACAAATTTTCAGAGAAAGATTAGTAAGATTAACTTTAAAGAAGAAAGACTGATTTAATCCTTCAATTGACAAATTATAATTATTTATCAACTCTTACTATTTTTCTAAAAATAAAGAATGCAGGATATTTTATTCGAGTTTTATGACATATTCGGAATATTTAGCCAGTCTCCCAGTAATTCAGGAGATGACTTAAAAACTGAAGTATTGAAAGTTTAATTTTATCCGAATGTTTATCCTGTCTTCGAAAGTGAACAGTGTCTTTTAATTAAAAGAAAAAACGTAAGAGGCTATTTTCTGATGAATGAACAGTCCATTCTTTCAAACGATAGCAACAGCGGTCATTTTTTTAGGCATTAAAAATCAAACTGTTTCACAATACTTAACTGAAATCAATTAATTTTTTATTGATATCAGTGAATTAAGAGAGATTCATTTGAAAAAGTGTCTCAAGACATATTCAGTGATAGTTAAAGAGTTATTTACTAACTTGATGGAGTTCACGGAGTTAATAAGTTTGATTGAAGAAAGAAAACGAAATAATAAAAGAAAAGTAAAACCAACGCAAAAAAATACAACACCGATAAATAACACATTAAGAACAGTTAATCAGAATCCCACACTGGACCGGAAGCAAAAAAATACGGCAGGATTATTCCAACAAGTAGTTGTTATTTTTGTTTTGTAATCTAATTTATTTTTATAATCTTTTATTGGAGTCAATTGAGGAACTTTCAAATTTCATTGTATTTACTGCTGCTTTGAAAACTTATTTAATATTTGTTTCTCACTGAAATGTAGGCCAAGTTCCCCAAGTAAAGAGGATCAATACATGCGTATAAGAATATCTTTGTTTTGTAAATTCATAACGATACAAGCTACTTCAACTGACATCAATA
>JAFIDM010107763.1:0-10512 GCA_023159025.1 Thereuonema tuberculata | reverse complement strand
ACTTCTTTTATTTGCCTTACTGAACCTATCTTTAAAGTTTGTACAGGGAATTTTGAATCACCTGTAGATATGCAAACAAACATACACAGCTTAGAAGAAAGTCATCGGACACCCCAAAGGGTAAGATAAGCAGTGCCGCAACATGGAGCACAACATGGTGTCAATTATACTGCCATCCAAGGCAGTAGAGCAGTGTCAAGGTGAAATGGCAACAAGAACAAATTATTGTGATAAATGTCATGCTGGAGCTTATCTGTGTGGCAAATCAGTGAAAAATTGAATCATCCAAGACTGACAGTCATTATACAATATTGATATGGAAGCAAAAAGAGGTCAATACAAGGGCTCTTCCAGTTGACGGCCTAACAAACTCACGAGCAGGACTGCAAAATGCAACAAAGAGTGATACACTAAAACTATCATTTCTCGGTCAGTATGTTGAATGCTGAGCTCTGTTTATCAACGGGAATACAAATTTGCACAAATACATACAAAAGTGAGGCTCATAAACTTGGTTTCAAAGATATGACAGTGATATCCCTAACCCCATATTACCAAAACCAACATACAGTGTCATCTTCAGTGATGCAAATAGCGTAAACTTGGGTGCTAAAGACTTGAAAAGCTGTGTTATGAAGCGATAAAACTCGCTACACCCTTTTTCAATCAGATGGACGTGGTTAGTATGGTGGATGGCCAGAAAACATCTCTTTACCACAGTGTATAACTGTGCAATTCTGTGGTGATATATGATGAAATGGTCCTGTTTTCATGATTTGGCAACAGATCTCTGATTGTTGTGCCATGCATATTGAACACGAGATGTATCTGAACATTCTGGACAAAAATTGTGGTTTTTCTATGGAACGGGCCCTTGTCTCTACCAATAAAACAATGGGCCCTATCATAAGGTTGCTGCTGGAACTGTGTGGTTTGTAGACGTTAAGATCACCATACTTAACTGGCCTCCACAGAGCCCCAATTTGAACTCAACTGAATATCTGTGGGATAGAGTGGAGCGTGAACTGAGTTCCAGGGACGTCTGCCTCACAACGGTACAGAAGCTTCATGGAGGTACGTAACATTAACTTTTCGGTTGATTGCTACCATACACTTGTGGAAAGCATGTTCCAAAGGACTACAGCAGTCTTCGCAGCTAAAGGAGGTCTTACATCTTATTAAAGTGACTTCTATGACTGTTTGTTTCAGACACTAAGGCACCCAATGACTTCTTTCTAAGCATATATACAGTAAATTTATAATGAATCATTTTTTTAAGCTTATATATAAAATTGAATATTAATCATACTAAATATCCATGTCCCGATTTTAACAGAAATTCATGTTATTTGATCTCTAGAACAAATTTAGACTGATTTTTCAGTGATAAAAGTATGTCTGTAGTATATATGTTATTGAAAAATCAGCAGGCATGATAACTGTAGGAAAATTACTTAATTATTCTACATCAAACTTCAGATTTAAAGAGTTTAGTTATGTTATCTAGATCTGATTAGTTTTTTTGTTTTTGTTTTTTATATTCATCCATTAACTACTAGTTGTTGTACGGTCCATCAAACAATCTTTCCATCTTCAAAACTTCATTTTTAGTACTGTTTTGCAATATTACTGTTACTCCAAAACAATAAAAATAAAATCTCCATCCTCAAACAGAAACTATAATTATTTATCTTGATGCTAAGCAGCTAATAACTGGCTGATAGCACAATTTACGAATAGAGCACTATCACTTAAGGTGAACTTATTTATCATCATACTATCTCTTCTTTTAATTTTAAAACTCAAATTAAAATTTAATTTTTTGGTCTTTTTACAACTTGTCTTTTTCTTATGGCTACCAAGAATGACCTTTAGCTGATTTGAAATCTTCCTGTCGTTGGTTGGAAACCCTTAAATGTCGGTTTAGAGTGAACGAATTCAGAAACTGTTTTTGAGTGTCGAGTGTAATGTTTATTATTCAAAATAGGCTCCATCTGCATCTATACAATCTTCCCAAAGCTGTCTTAAGCTATAAATTCCTTTCTTACACAAACCCGTGGTTTGGTGTTGCAGGAATCCTTCGATGTCCTTTTTGAGATCATATTCTTGGAGGTATCTCCTCCCTTCAGAAAGTTGTCCATATGTCTGAATAGGTGAAAAATCATATGCAAAAGATCCTGTGGCAAAAGATTCTTTGAATGAGGCGGATGAGGCAAAATCTCATATCCAAGTTTGTGAAGTTTCCTTTGGGTATTTTCTGCCGTATGTGGTTATGCCGTATGTTATCATGAAGGAAAATGGGACCTTTTTGATTGGCCAGTCTAGGTTGTATCTTTCCTAGTTTCTGGTACATTTCATTCAATTCTGACACATTCTGACCTTTCTGTGAGTTCATGGGCTACCCACTTGTCCATCTTCTGCACTTCGCCAAGTTCTTCCAAGCAGGGCATCGAACCGGAACTGAACCGAAAAAAACCGATATTTTTGGTCGGAGTGGAGCTGAACCCGAACCGAAAAATTTTAATTTCTTGAACCCGAACCGAAACCGAAAACCGATATTTATTTCACTCCTTCATTTCAGTTCTCCTCTTTTAAAGTATAAGTGAAAGGCCATTTTTTTCCTGTGGTCAACAACTTTCTTCGACTCCCCCAATCTACCGTACCTTGTGGGCACAAGATCCAATTCCAAACACCGACTTTACAGCACTTGGGACAAACATGGCCATAAAACTTATTTTCTGTGTTTAACTTATGCCGACCGACTTCCCAGGGAATTTTTCCTTTTAAAATAGCTGGAAACCAAAAAATGCCTAGTGGGATGACTGAGCTTTTACCGCCTACTGCAATGTCCAGAACTCATCATTTTTTATCAGTCTGAACTTGTTCTGCATTGAAGAAACATCGCTCCACGCATCTTTTGAATATTTCCACCAAATCAGTTGGCGTAGTGTTTTCTTCTTAACAAGGTAGGCCTATGTATTGCGAATTCGATAAATTTGATGTTTTAAATAGGATTTCAATGATTTCTGAAGCATAAAATGAGCATAATATGTAATGTGTATCTGTTATTTTAATCGAAATATTTAGGTTATTCGTATGAATATTGAAGTATCGCCAACAGTGTATTGACGTATCAACAATACCAGAAAAAGTAGGTCTCATTTTCCTCATATTTGTGCGGTTACCGTAATTTCAATGTAATATTTCAATGTGTGGGCTATCCATCTGCAAACAAAACTAAAATGTAGCCTAAATTTCTCTTAGAAGTGTAGCAATAGATTGATTGTAATTTTCGAAAACATATGATATAAAAATAATATTGTATTTATAAAAAAAATAATATTGTAGAGTATGAAATTATTCCTAGATATCCAGATTAAACTTTTTCAGAAGTAAAAAAATGATTGAATAAGAGAATCCATCTCTTCATAATAATCTCCATCAAGAGTTTAATTTATTTCTTTATTAAAGACAGATTGAGCCGTATTAAAGATTTTTATCATTTTAAATTATTTCTTCTTTTAATTTTCTCCAAATGGATTAAACAAATAATGTTGATTTTCTGAAGTATATTTTTTGATAAAAAAGCTTATTATTTATTTTTAAGACAACTCGATATTTCTTTTTTAATTTTTTTTGTTAAATTCTCAGATGATTTAAATTCAAAGTTGCCATTAAATTTTATATTTTTTTGAAGAGACCTTCTTTTCAAGTCTTCCTTATTAATAACTGTTTCCCCTGATATACTGGATCCTCCAATCTTTCTATCATTTTTTCTTCTTAATCTTTTAAATTATATCTCTTCTATTTGCAAACTGATCATTCTTTTTTCACATTTTAATACTGGAGATAAACTTCTCAATTTTCTAAACTATGATTTCACATAAGCAAACGATCCGGTCCCTTTTTTGTTGAGGAAAGGTAATATTTTAGGGCTTGCATTTGATTCTATTATCTACTAAAATCTTTGCTTTCTTAATTGCAGTTGAACTTTCTTGTGATCCTATTTGCATTTTCTCCATTTCTTCTGATTCTTATTAATCACCTTCGTCTTTTACATAAATAGTTGAATCCTCATCAAAATCTTCATCAAGCATTAATCCATAATCTGTTTCGATATGACATTCAAATGATTCAATGTATCTTTCGATGGTACCAAAATCCCTGAATAAAAGCTTACCATCAGCTGGTGGAACACCATTGCAATGTTGTTGAAGCAATAAACTAACATTTGATGGAATAACTGACTTTGTTTTAGCTTTGTTTTTAATTGAATTAAAGGTAAAAAATCTACTTAAAACCTCTTACAACACATTGATGTCTCGGTTTACTGAGTTGTAGAAAATCAAATATAAAGGTGAAAAATAAATAAGAGGAGAAAAAGCTAAAAAAAATAAAATAAAATAATAATAATTTAGAAATTGTAATTGATATTAACTTCTAACAGCTCCGAATTTCATCGTTCTAGTATCTACTCCAAGAAATCAAAGATACTTCGAAACTCTTCTCTAAAACTCCCTTCAAAGCCAATTTCTAGTTGCGCCGCTGAATTAAAAAAAATACACTCATTTTGATATTTATTTGGGTTTATTTATTTATTATCAATTAGCATTAATTTTTTGATTTTGGTCAAATCAACAAATTTTCAATTTTAAATAAATATTAATAAATATTAATAAAATGGAGGATTGTCAATTTTGTTTTTAAAAGCTTTATTTTTCCTGAAGTTATTTGAGAGTTATATTTTTTTCTACAATTTAATAATAAATTTCATACTTTATTGATACATATAGATATTTTCTTCATTTGTAAATTAATTTTTGTCTAATATCAATTCAAACTTCAGAAGTAAATAAAATTTATCATGACGAAATGTTATATAAACTTTGAGAAATATTACGAATTATTTAATGAAATAAATCATTAATTAACAACAATGGATAATTACTTTGACGTATTAACATCATAAAAGTACCACTAAGTACTAAGCACTAAATACTAATATTTTGCGCGAAAGATTTTCAGCCACATATTCACGCAAACATTAAGGGAATGCGGAAGGAGTAAGTTAACAGAACGGAGCAGTCATCGGATTTTGTTTTATTTTGTTTTTGTTTGTTTTTTTTTCCTCCTCGTCCGATTCGATTCCGCATCTAAGGTTTTGGTAATTATTTTTTTTTTTTTATTTTATTATTTTTAAATTACATTTCAGTTCTACGAGATTTTAAGTAAAAATCTGTCTGTAGGTGCTGTGGATATTTTATAATTATAAACAAAATACAGTGAATTTAAAGGATTAAAATGGTTGAATAGTTATAGTAGTTAATTTTTACATAAATATGAGTAATAGATTTTTATGATTTTAAAATGCAATTAAAATAATAATTTAACTTCATCTAAGTGATATAGTAATTTATCATAAGGTTCCTACTAGAATTTCCTACTGATAATGTTCATATAAAATAGTTTTTAAGATAGAATATATTTTTTATCTTATACATATCATTATCAAATTGATCAAATAGAGCTTATTAGCGGTCCCATGTTACAGTTAACATAGGGAATCGCTGTTGTTTTTGTGTTGTCTGTATGTCACACTCTGTAGCGGCCAAACGGTTAGAGATATTAGAATGAAACCTTCACCAGTGTGTTCAGCATCAAAAAGTAGTTGACCACAAAAAAAAATCTGTAGGACCACTCCCTGACCCCCCAAATTAACGTTTTTCATAACGGTGTTAGTAAAAATGATAACAATTAACACAGTAATAATAATAATGATGCTTCATACATAACAATACTAACAATTGCCAACAGGACGTCATTGTTAATATTTACAAATGTATTGTTTCGTAAATTCTTTAACATATCCAAAATGATGCACTCAGCATTGTATTAGCGTTACAGCTTGCCTGTAAAACATAAAGGAACGGTCTTGCATTTATATGCTCTTGCTTTTAATTATTTTGTTTATACAATTGTGCATATTATGGGGCCGCTTTGCTTTTGACACTGTCTAAAAGCATTAATGACCTTGTTTATAATTCTATTTTTCATACGAAGACCCAAGTTATTTTTTGGATTCTCATATAACTGAAATTGACGAATTTGTTTATTTCTTAAGGAACAATTGTTTTCATTAGTGTAATTATAGTAAATTTTATAATAATTTTGAATTATAAGTAAATATATTACTTTTTCTCTTGAAAATAGAATTTTCCTTGTTATTAAAATTTTTCTTTGTTGGTCTTGAGATAAATATTTAAAATTTGTGAAAATAAAATTTAATATTTTTATTAAAATTCTATCAATATTTCTCAATTTCTCTTTATTAAGATGAATCCAATTTATTATTCCGTAGTTTAATAAAGAGTCAATGTGGCTTTTGTATTCCAAAATTTTGTTTTTTTGTAGGGAAAATATTTTGTATATGATTAAAAATGTAAATAAACGTATTTAATTTTTTTTTAATGTAAAGATAGTGATTATGCCATGAATAATTATTATTTATAAGTATTCCTAGATATTTATAACGGTTTATAAGTTCAATATTATGATAATTGCAATCATTATCATTAAGTCAAACTATATATTAGTTAAAAAGTTAAAGGATGCCACGACAGGCCTATGCAGGCCCAAGGGCTCGCGGAAGGTAAGGCTCCCGGCGTTACTTGACCAACAGGACTATATATTAATCCTATAAAATTTCATTAAGATTGGTCATTTCCAAGTTCGAGAGATTTTCTTGTAAGATTTGAATTTCTTTGCGCTTGTTAAGAAGTATTGAGTTTACCGAATGACTGTTTTTATACTCGGAAAAAAAAAATTGAGAAAGATCTTTCCTCCGTATTTTTTATTATTGTAATACTTTAAATTTACAGTTATGATACAGGTATAACTAACGTTGATACTACAAATTAAAGCTTAAGTCAGTAGTTTCTATGCGAAGGCGTGACTTCGTGGAAAAGTCATATCACTTATAATAGTCATTCAAATCATAGTAAAATAGAAAATGTCGTGTTACTATCATTGTATTTTGAATTTTTTATAGCAGTAAACAAGCTGATTTTAAAGTAATTGACACTTTCTTCAAATAAAAAAAATCATCATATTTATAGATATTAGTTATTTATTGCACTTATTTATCATTTTCAGATTGTATACTGAATTTTAATCCCTTTAATATAAATGGGGCGAGATAGAGTAAATCCGTGCAGAAACTACTTCAAATTCAGCAAGATAGAAAATAGAAGCGTATGCCAGGTTTGCAACATCAGCATGATTGGAGACCACGCCGCCAATTTAGAGAGACATCTAAAACGTCATCACAAAAAGGAATTTGATGAAGTTCAACAGAAGAAAATGAGAAAGGTTGGAGAAAGCGATAAACGAATTGAACAAAAACCACAGCAAACCATAGAAAAATTTACTGCATCGGAAACCATCAAAGTAAAATTGGATAAAAGAACAGTTGTTGACGCTTGTGTGGAACTAGTAACCGTTAATGGTTGCGCATTTGAACTAATGGAATACTCTGGTTTTCGAAAAATTATAAATTCTATCATTGCTGCAATAGGTCAGAATTTTTCGGTCAATGCGGAGAATATTAGACAAATGCTACCAGACGTTGCGTCAAAAATTGTTGGAACAATGCGGTCTAAAATGGAAAAAAGACTCGTCTCTTTGAAAGTAGATATTGCTACAAGATTAGGTCGTTCTATCTTAGGAGTAAATGTTCAATTTGTGCAAGAGGCAAAAATATATTTGTTTACTCTGGGCATGAAAGAATTGAAAGATAGACACACAGGTCTGTACATAAAAAATACAGTGCGTCAAATTTTAGAGAAATACAATATAGGAATCCAGCAGGTCTACTCAGTTACCACTGATAATGGATCCAACATGATTAAATTCGTCCAATTGCTGGACATGGAGAATGAATTTAATGATGAAATAACCGAAGAAAGAGATTTTTTTGATGGGATAAATTTCTCTGATGAAAATGGCTTAATCTCCCGGAATCGACTAGTTGGAATAAGATGTGCTGCACACACACTCCAATTAGCAATCAAAGATGCCATTAAAGAAGCTGAAATGGGTCAATTTTTAAATGATTGCCGTGAACTGGTTCGAAAACTTCGAATCCCATCTCTGATCTCCAAACTTGATGAAAATAATTTAAAGAAACCAGTCTTGGATTGCCCAACAAGATGGAGTAGTACCCATACCATGCTAGAAACATTGTTAGCGTGCCAAAATATCTGCAGTACATTAGCTGACAATAATTTAGATTATTATTTTTCAGATGAAAAATGGACTCAATTAAAAGTTGTTTTGGAAGCTTTAAAACCATTAAAGGAACTTACATTAAAACTCCAAAACGAACAATTAACCATGAGCGATTTTTTTGGAATGTGGGTGGCAATAAAAATTAAATTACAAAATCTAAATAATGCATTTGCTCGGATTTTGGTTGAACATCTCATGATCAGAGAAACAACGTTCATGGAAAATGAATGTATGTTAGCCGCAATTTATTTGGATCCACGCTACCAAATTTTATTAAGTCCTCAACAAAAAATAAAGGCTACATTTCATTTGAAAGAGGTTTGGGAGCTAATTGAGCAAATAAAGAAAGGAGAAACTAGAGAAACGGAAAGCAAGTATGGGGAATTTGTAATTCCAGATGAGGATTCCGAGGATGAGATGGAAAATTTTCTTAGGCAAAAGGACAAATCTATTCAAGTGCGCTCTAATGTATCTAAAATTGATATAGATAATATTTTGTCTAGTTTTGATGGGGTAAAAAGATTAGAAAGAAAAAGAGGTGTATTGGAATTTTGGCAAGAAAATAAGTTGAAATATCCCTACTTATATGAAATAGCCACTGCTGTTTTTGGTGTGCCGGCAACTCAAGTTAGCGTTGAGAGATCTTTTTCAGGGTTAAAATTTATCTTGAGGGATAACAGGGATAGCCTGAGTGAAAGTACGCTAGAAAATATTCAACTTATTAGAGCTAATTATGGCTGCTTGTAGAAATTATTTGTCCATCTTTTTTTTTTTTTTCTTTTCTTCATGTTAACCAGTCCTATTAGATGCAATTAGATTAATTACACCTGTGTTATAGGTGCTGGAAATTTGTTATATGACATATAAAGTTGAGATTAAAAGCAGAGATTAAAAGTTTTTTCTTATTTTATCATTAATTATATCATAGACTAATTGATTTTTAATGCATTTAATGCTATTACTAGTATAATTTTCCCAATTTATTTGACTGAATAATTTAAATTTAACATAATTGTCTAATCTAAGACCAAAATTATTATTTGGTTTACTAATTTCAAAAATATTTAACCAATTATTTCTAGTCGAAATACCAATGTTGTAGTTTTGTTTTTTGTCTCTAATTTTGTAGAAATTGTTCAAAATAGTTTTAATCTTAAAATAAGTTTCTGTATTTTTATAATTATATAGTGTTTTATTTTAATATTTTTAAAAATTATAATCTATAGTAATTATTTTAACTGTTAATTATTGTACAAAATTATATTATACAAAAATAATAAACATATCAAGGAAATGTAAGTTTCAGTATTATTTTAAATTTTCTAAATGGAATTTTTCTGTCCCATATTACACAAAAGGAATTCAATTTTTAGATAAATACAATTTAAAGGTTTCATTTCTATATATGTGAACTGTTTTTTACGTGTGCAGGTTTCAATATAAAATTTAAAAGTCAAAGACACACAAAACTAAAATTTTTAAAAAAATTAAAAAACTGTATTTTTACATATTAAAATAGGACCGGCTTCGCTATCTTACAATAGCTTCTTCAACTAATTTAAAAACAGGGTTACAAGCGCTTATATACACATATGGAGCAATCAAAGATATTATATAAACCAATAGAATTTTATTTAGATTTAAGAGTCAATCCAAAGGTCTGATTGACTCTTAAATCCTAAATAAAATTCTATTGCTTTATATAATATCTTTGATTGCTCCATATGTGTATATAAGCGCTTGTAACCCTGTTTTTAAATTAGTTGAAGCTATTGTAAGATAGCGAAACCGGTCCTATTTTAATATGTAAATATAGTTTTTTTAGTTTTTTTAAATTTTAGTTTTGTGTCTTTGACGGTTAAATTTTTCATTTCTATATACAATATAATAAATATAAATTAGATGAAAATACTGTATTTTTCAAGTGAATGTTCTAAGAATCATTAATGCAAATATTTAATTTAAATCTGAATATTTAATATTAAATATTCAAATTTAAATGAAATATTTTCATTATTGATTCTTAATACTGTATTTTTCAAGTGAATGTTCTTTCATCTAATTTTAAAATTAAGTTGTCTGTAAAGTTCCCTAAAAATTTTAGGAACCGGTTCGAACCGGTTCATTGATGGATGCCGGAGCGAAACCGAAACCGAACCGAAATTTTGAGTTTTGAGTGAACCGGAACGAAAACCGGAGCGAAAAATATTACGGTTCGATGCCCTG
>JAFIDM010107762.1:0-10512 GCA_023159025.1 Thereuonema tuberculata | reverse complement strand
TTGATCCACTGCTGACAGTCGTTCAATGATTGCTTCTCTTTTTCCGCTGATTGAATGACGAAGAGTGAAGGAAGGTGAAAGGTGATTTACGAGACTATTATTGTCACTCGAGCAATGAAGTTTTGTTATTTTAAAACCGAATCTTTTTGATTTTAAAAAATAATTCATTTCGATTATTTACATGACTTTGTTCTCAAGATCTAATTGTTAGATAAAATTTATTTCGAATTATCAGATTTAAAGATTTTTCTTTGAAATAAAATTTTAACTTCAGAGACGGAATTTGCTTTTGAATGTTGTTTGTTTTTTATTGTTAACTGAATTGTATGCAGAGTAATGAAATGTTAAAATTGAAATTTTTGCCTTTTTAAAAATAGGTACAGAATACATTTAAACTATTTAAATAAAATAAATTGTTTTTAAAAGGTAAAAAGTCCTTCTGTTTTGGTAACAGTAGAATCAATATATAACGAGGTACGGACAGAAATCATCAAAACATTAGTATTATATTCCAAAGTTGATTAATCACATCAAATCAATAGATTAGGATTAATTGGCATTGTTTTGGTTCTAATGATTTCCCATCGGAATTTTGGTCTTCTTCTGGCGCTACTTTTACGACAAGGGCAGACCAAGACTCAAGAATCCATGTAGCGGTTCAAAAGTTAGAGGAAAGGACAGACACACCCATCGTTATACTTCAGACTAAGTGAGTTGATAATCCTGACTTAATTAGGAAAATACGCTCAGGAACTTCGTTTCTTCTGATCCTTCCTATGGATCAGAACCTGTCTACAGAATTTCACCAGAATAAATATCAATGGTGAGTTTTTTCCTAGGTTAGCGTCAACAAGCACAAGATGTTTAGAAGATCCAGTATAGAAATTTTTCAAGAAAGAAATGAGTTCCAATTTTCTTAGTGGTATGTCAACTACTAAATTGATTGTTCATTATCATCAAATTTCTTCACAATTCTAAATCTTAACATAGGCCTATACTTTACAGATAAAATTTCCGACTACAATATAATCTTCACAATATTTCGTCTTTCTGTGCGAAAGACTTCCTCAGGTGTCAATGTGAGGACAGGAAATTCATTTTCTCTCTCCAATTTTTCATTAGAATTACAAAACGAATCAATATTTAAAAAATTACAACTTGTTATAACAATATACTGTATAAACATCAAACATAATACTTAATTATTACTATATAATACATATTGATTAATTATTTCAATTATTCAATCATCAATATTGTGAAGACCTTGTTTAGCCATTATATCTTTTACAAATTCGAATGAAATATTACTCATTTTAACGACTTTTTCTTTATTAATACAATCTTGAGAGTTAATAAAACACGATTCAATCATTAAAAGTCATTAAAATGAGCAAAATTTTTTAATTATTGAAAAATGATTGAATCATTTTTTATTAACTTTAAAGGTTGTATTAATAAAGAAAAGTCCTTAAAGTGAATAATATTCACTTTTATATAAAAAAATATAATGACTAAAGTCTAACAGATGGATTTTGACGATCCCGTATTTTCGTGATTTCACGTAATTTACGCGAGAATAGCCTCTATCTTCTCACAAAATATTGAAATATTTAAATGAATTATAATACGGGGAAATGCATGAGACTTTTCCTACATTTTAATATAGTTTTAATAAATTGAAAACAGTCAATAAACAAACAATAAATTCATTTTGTATCAATTTCCTAGTGCCAGACATTGAAAATACTAAATTCCTTGAGATCTGCTGGAGAGGCTAATGGCCAAATCTCGTGTTTTCCGTAATTCTCACGCAAACGCGATCGTCAACATCCGTCTGTTAGACATTAAACAAGTTATCACAAAATTGATGATTCAATTATGTAGTAAGAATTAAATAATGTGTATTAAGTGTAATATATGTTTATATGCTGTTAATAAATTTGTTTTTTTTTTTTTAAATATTGGTTGTTTTGCAATCCTAACGAAATATTGGAGAAAGAAGGATTGGAATTTCCTGTACTCACATTCGCATCTGAGGAAGTCTTCGCATAGAAACGCGAAATATTACGAAGATTATATTTAGTCAGAATATTTTATCTGTAAAGTACTTAATAGTACTAAATTGGTTGTTATTGTTGATAGAACGAAAATCATCAGGAATAATTGACTAATCCTAAGATTTCCATTTTAATCATAAATAATGTTATTTCTCAGTGGAGTCCATTGTCGTAATCTTGAAGCGAATCCTAATTTAGGCAGACAGAAGAAAAGCAGCACACAGGCGTATACTCAAATGTAGACAGAAACAGAAGAGACTTGAGTGTTTCTGAGACAGATCTAATAACTCTTTTAAGCCTCCTATCTTTGGTGGTTGTCCCAAAAAATTAATAAAATTTGATCACAAAAATGGACTCGCTGTAAAATGTGAGCTGCATAATCAGATCTTCTAGAAAAATCAAAGGCCCTGCTTCGATAAATTTCTCGATGGTGTTCAAGAAATTCCTCTGTTCTCTTTGGGTTCGAGAATTTTCCATTTTAAAATTACGAAAGTGGAAGGAAGGGATTTAATAGAATTTAAGAACTGGAAAACTTAATCTAATACCGCGGGTTTTGTTTTTCTTTTTCTCGAGACGTTTCGGTCAATTTAGGATTAAGTTTAGATTTCAACTGACAGAGCAAATGAATTGTTTTAAAGATTCTAGGAAATTATTAACATAGTTTCACTAGTTAATGTAGGATGAGTCACAACTTTGCAGTTTCCAGAAGTTTAGAATATTTAACATTATTACCGATCATTGCCAGTCGACGAATTTGATTTCAGCAAGAAGCAGATCGTTAGGAAATTCTGTAACTAAATATAACATTACCTTCATCATGTTATTTATTATCTGTGCATTTTTTTTAGAGTAACGAAAGTTACAAGATCAGTCTATCCGTGTTACCTCTATAAAACTTGAAATCTGTCATATATATTTCAGGACGATCTTATTTTTACTTTTACATTTTGAGACTTTTTCGGTGGGAGAGAATGCATATCCAAAATATATACCTAATTTGATACAGGTATGTATATAGAAGAACAAATCGCCTACAAGATCAGTCTATACGTCTTTCCGTTAAAAAACTTGAAAGCTGTCATATGTGTTTAATGATGATCTTAAAATGGAAGTCACGATCTTAGTTTAACTTTTACATTTTGAGAATTTTTCCGTGTGAGAGAATGCATGAAGTTTAAACAAAATCAGGTTTAATAATAATTTATTGTCAAAATCGGGACACACACTAATTTTCAGAAAACGTCTAAACCCTATTTGTATTCAGCAAAGATTAGAATTTACAAATATGAGAAAGTTGTTACTTTGTATTATTGTTTTTTTTAAAAAAAAAGAAGAAACAAACGAACAAAAAGAAAGTAGGCTTCAAGTTCTTTCAGTTCTTTTGTTTGTTAATGGATGCTACACGAATACTAGATCTTTGATAATCGCGAAGATAGCGTTCCAGATTAGAGAAAAATATCCGACATCAGGACCTGTCCACATCCATTTGCAGGATGAAAAATAGAATTCATTTGCAGGATGACCACTGGCAGGATGAAAAATAGAAGCAATTAAATAAAATTGGATAAACTTTAATCCCTCATAGCCCCTATACCCTTCGCTGTCTGCCGCTAAAACTTTGCTGGTTGATACGGAAGATTTTTCGAATGCACTTGGTCTGAATGGCAACTCCGGTGACGCTATCGTGCCCTTTATTTGTAAGACATCGAGAATGGCTAAACTATTTCTCATTCTATTTTAAAAATAATGTCGCTATGTATGTCGCCAATAATATCCAAAATACCGTATTTACTCGCATAATTTCCCCTTTTTTTTCATCAATATTTTGACAAAAAAAAGGGTGGTGGGGAAATTGCGCGATGTTTTTCAATTTGAGGAAAAAAAATATGGTGAAAGTGTAAGGAAAACCATTAGGCCAGTCAATAAAAGCATCGAACATCGCAAACGCGCATGTATCTACGATTTTTTTATATGTTGTTAGGACCCCTGAGAGTAGTTTATACCCAAGTTTGCAACCCTGAAAACCCTGTGCTACTCCTGTGGTGTTCGAAAAACTGCGAAATTCGGCCACCTGTATCAGTTTTGTCGAAAAAATCACGTGAAGGAAGCGTTTATCGGATATCTTAGCTCTATACTTTTGTAAAGCAAAAGAAATTTGCTACAATTTGAGCCCAACTCGAGCTCTCGAGGTCTATTGGTTGCGGGGATTATAGCCAGTCAAAGAGGGGCAAGTTTTTCCAAACACTCGAAAGTTATCGGTAGGGTCATGTTCCAAGACAAGTACCGGCTAAACTAATGGTTCTAGAGAAAGAGCATGAGAGAAGAAGTTGTAGAGAATTAATTTAGCTGCAATTTGATTCCAAAATGGTGCCTCTAGGCCTCATAGTTTCCTCAAAAACAGTAAAACATCGGAATTTGGAAAAATAAGGAAAACATTGTACTGAATCATGTTGGTATGTATTTCTTTAAAAACACATGCAAGAATGTGCAGTTAACATTGTAGATGTAACATATGGCTTCAAAGAAACATACATTAAACAAATAAACGTAAACATAAAATAAACAACGGAAACAAAAATGTAAACAAGAAAATTCTATGTACACAGTCAAGCATAAACACCGCAGTAGTTAAGAACTTCGCCCTGTTGGAAGGGCCGTGTCTGATCCAGTCTGGATCAGTGGGGAAGGGAGTGGGAGGATGGACGACGTTTTCTGGAGGTGGAGGCGGGTCGTCATATGGTGTTGGGTCGTCCACATCCTCATCCTCCTCGTCCAGGACGATAGGGGTGACGTTTGTGCAACTGCGCTCTTAGCAAAAGGAACATAGGATAGAGCACTTGAGCCCTGTCTTTCGGCAAGTGCACGACCCTAAGCACCCCTAAGACCAGTAGGTCGACGTCCTCCCCAATGATGAAAACTTGGTCGAAAGATGAGCTCTTGGAGAGTGCAGTCCTGCCTCTCAAATTCAGTACGCATCATGGTGATCAAGCGGCGTTTGTTAGATTCATTGGACAGAAGTTTTGCCTGGGGCACTGTGATGGGTGTTGATTCATCAAACAACATGTCACTGCAGGAGAGAGAAGCAGAGCGTCGCAGGCGTTCAGCTGATTTAGTGCTCCTCATCGATGCATCGTCTGGGTCCATCAAACACCACAGCTACGTTTGTACCAAAGTGGTTGAAAACGTAGCTAACGTATCCTGCCACAATGGCTCTGACTGAATCATTGCGATGCCAGATCACCTTGTTAACAATGTTGGGCCAGATCACAATGTTAACTGCACATTCTTGCACGTGTTTTTAAAGAAATACATACAGTGATTCAGTACAATGTTTTCCTCATTTTTCCAAATTCCCATGTTTTACTGTTTTTTCGTTTTTGAGGAAACTATGAGGCCTAGAGACACCATTTTGGAATCAAATTGCAGCTAAATTACTTCTCTACAACTTCTTCTCTCACTATCTTTCTCTAGAACCTTTAGTTTAGCCGGTACGTGTCTTGGAACAAGACCCTACCGATAACTTTCCAGTTTTTGGAAAAAGTTGCCCATCTTTGACTGGCCATATCTCCGCAACCAATGGACCTAGAGAGCTCGTGTTGGGCTCAAATCCTAGCAAATTTAGTTTGCTTTACAAAAGTATAGAGTGACGATACCCGAGAAACACTTCCTTCCGGTGTTTTTTTCGACGAAACTACACAAGTGCCCGAATTTCGCAGTTTTTCGAACACCACAGGAGTAGCACAGGGTTTTCATGGTTGCAAATTTGGGTATACACTACTCTCAGGGGTCCTAACAACATATTAAAAAATCGTAGATACATGCGCGTTTACGATGTTTGCCTTTTTTTGTGTCGATATTGACTGGCTTACATGTTAAATATTGATTTTTAAAGCAAGAAATGTAATTAACAACAATTGTAGTAACAAACATAATACATGGCCCTTGCGGATCCTACGGAGTATAACCCGACATCATCATGCATGAAAGAAAACATTTGCGCCCAAAAATACCCAAGGACTTTTTTTTATTCCGAGACACAAACTGGTGATGATGGTTATCCGATTTACAGGCGTAGAGCTCCATATTGCGGTGGAAACATAGGAGTTGTGCGTGTGAGGGAAACTGAAATAATCGTAGACAGTAGGTGGCTTATCCATTATAATGCAATTCTTTCGCTAACTTTCAACGCCCTCATTAACGTAAAATGGTACCAGTCGGTCAAAGAAATAAAATATACGCAACGACATTCATAAAGGTTGTGATCAAGTTTTATTTTCTTTGCAAAATATTAACGATGTGATAGAAAAATATATTAATATTTTAATATATATTTTTATTATATATTAATAGCACTTCCGAAGCGGTTTGGAGAATCTCCCACTTTCCGATTTGAACGCTTTCCATCTGTAGTTCATTTAGCTGTCCACCTGCAAACCGGACTAAGAATTTACTTTAACAAAGAAAACCTTCGGGATCGGGTTAATAGTCTTCCTGCAACGACTCTCACGGCGTTTTTTCATCTGTCTGGAACCGATAGTTTCGCAAAAACTCTTCTATATAACGAAGTGCCCCAACATTACAACTGGGACAAAAGAACACGTGGTCAAGCTATTGATGGATTCCCTGGTATAAAAAAAAGACTCAGCTTTACGCCGTTTTTTTAATGTTCATCCAACTCAAACAGAATGCAATTACTAATCCGTATGTCTTTTTTAAATCTCTTCTTATCATAATTTAAATAAATACTACTTTTACTTTCATAGAAGAGAAAGGGACAATCAGTACCATACAAAAAAATTAAATTCTAAAAGATGCATGTAAAACTCCCATGTTAGAAGGTAGAGTTAAAATACACAACCCTGTTAGACCGTTAATCAACGCATACGGTAGTCCTTACATAACGTAGCGAGATTTTTTAATAGAATAGTGAACAAATTCAAATTGCCAAGGGAAGATATTATAATTAGAAACACTAAGGATTTGGAAATGAAATTACAGCATTTGTATTTCAAAAATAAGAAAAAAATTTATCTTTATTCCTTAGACATTGACAACATGTATTCAAAGATTCCTGTTCAAGAAACTTTGCAAATTGTGGAAAAACTGACATATGAGAATAACGAAAAATTATTGAATCTAAATTTAAATAACATTGAATTTATGAATTGGATTAGACATATTACTAGCAACACTTATTTTCAACACAAGAAGAAAATGTTCAAACAAATAAAAGGTTTTCCAATGGGTTCACCTATATCAGGTAGCCTTTGTAATATTTTCATGAATTTTTTGGAAAATGAGATATTAAAGGAATCAAAATTTAATTTTGAATACTACAGATATGTTGACGATATATTGGTTATATGATACGGAACAAAAAGACAGTTTCAAAATTTTTTTAACTTTATAAATAAAAAGAATGTTGACATAAAATTTAAATTAGAAGAAGAAAAAGATGAAAGATTAACCTTTTTAGATGTATGTCTAATAAAAAAGAATATGAGTAATTTATATGTTAAACATCATCGGAAAGAGTTCCAGAGCGACCATATTTTAAATTTTAAGTCTAGCCATAGCTGTGTAATTAAAAAGAATATTGTAGATAATTACATTTATAGATTAGATAGAAATCGAAGCCAAAATTTAGATTTTGAAAATGAAATAAGAAATATGAAAGAAATATTGAAGAAAAATAATTACGAAGATAAGTTTGTAAATACAGTAATAAATGATTACAATAAAATTAAAATTAAAGAAATGGGGAAATATGATGATAAAAGTAGAATAATAATCTCATATTTAAACAACAGCAGTTGGGAATTAAAGAAAATTTGCAAAAGACATGGAATAAATGTAACATTTGAATATCAGAACAAATTGAAAAATATTTTATGCCATAAAATAAATGGAAAAAGTCAAAATGCAAACATGGGATTAATTTATCAATTAGAATGTCTTAATTGCCGTAAAATTTATATTGGCGAGAGTAAAAGAACGACCCTTGAACGAGCCAAAGAACACATTTCAGTATTAAAAATAAATTAGACTACAAGTCTGGTGTAGCTAATCATTGTTCTCGAACGGGACACTGGATTAACGATGAGGTCAAAATTTTAATGTTAGAAAAGGATTGTAAAACTAGCAAAAATATTGGAGAGCTTTATAATAAGAAATACCAAGAACTTAAATTTCAATAAAAGTTGTGGCTTAGAAGTAGAGAGTATATTTGTAAATTTAGCTAATGAAATGGTAAAAAAATGCTTCAAAGGAAACAAAAAATCTGTAATAATTCATGAATTCAAAGAATTGTAAATTATCAATTATTGTAATATTAATATAAGAATGTAGATATATTGCAGTATTGTGATTGTTGATAACTATGTAATCGCAATGTAAGTTCACCTGACAACATATTGTTATCAAGCAAACTTGAAGAAGAAAGCAAGGAATCTGCTTTCAAAAATTCGTTTGCATTACAAAATATATTTTTTTAATGTTATGAGAGTAGAAATAGTATTTATTTAAAGAATGCAATTATCTGAGAATGGTACTGCTACATTTACGCGGACCGACTTCTTTCGAACATCTTAGAACGGTTAATGGAATTACTGTAGCCACATATCAATGCACCTCCAATTTATTAGAAGGAGCTCAACACTGGGAAAATACTCTTTCAGATGCAGTTATTTTGGAGTCAGCAGCAAAACTGCGAGAATTATTTACTATCATCCTAAGATTTTGCCAGCCATCCGAGCAGATCAAACTATGGAATAATTTTCGTAATGATTTGGGTGAGGACATCTTTAATTACAGTTCGAAATGACAATCATGACATGACTTTACAATATATTGATGAAGTATTCAACTAAGGGATTATAATGATAGAAGATAAGATTCACGAGATGTGCGAGAAGTCTTTAGGTGATTTCGGACTACCGGCATCAAAGCGAAATAATCCTAATAATATGAATCCTTTAGAAGAAGCTTTGCGGAGACACTATGATTTAAAGAAATTAAGCAATTTGTAGCCGTGCTGGCGTGGTCGTGCGGTCTCGGCGGCGGCCAGCCGTGGCGTCCAATGCGCCAGTTCCTGGGTTCGAATCCCGGCAGTGTCATGGGTGTTTCACTTTCCTTTCTTCTGTGTTGTCCGTTTCTTCTTTCTTCTTCTGTCATTGTTTCTCTTCATAGGAGGCAGAAATCCGATTGTCACCTAAGGGTGCCTCCTGGATAAAATTAAAAACAGACACTTCCATTATTTTATTAAGAAATCTTAGACCACCAAATTTGTGTAATGAACCTAGACTCCATGTAAAATTTCTCAGAAATAATGTGATAGTTGCTATAATTTTGACTGGACCAGCAGTTGGGCAAACGGTACTGATACCTCGCATTTCAATGATTCCACTGATTTGCCATTTAGTTTTAAAAGAATGCAATTTGCCATTATGGAATCATTTGCAGTCAGGGACAAACTGTAAAGCATATCTGAGATGACTGATGGCAGATACTTATGAGAAGACGGTTTTTCCCACGGACAAGTATATGTTCCATTATCTAGATCAGGTTGCCGAGAAAATCAGTATATACACAGAAGCTCGGTTATAACGGGATCTTTCGGATCAAAGATCTCGAAGTTCGCAATATAAAGGAACTTTTATTACTTCGTAAAGTCAAATGTCGTACATCACACCCTATTATCGCCCACACGATTCCAAATCGATTTAAAATGATCATTTCGCGATTACCTACATCATTTAGAGCTACGTGAGAGAATTTTATATCTATAAATAAATCATTACCTTTTCAATACTTTGATGGGTTATATAAAGCCAAAATCGATTTGGCACCGCCATCTTGGCATCTTGTACAAACGGTGAGTCACGTGGATCGAAACTAGGTATTCATACGCCTATTAGATTACATGGGCCTCTTTACTGGTTGTCCTTGGCAGAAAAATAGATCTCGATATTCATTGTGGTTAAACGAAAAAGTCCGCGATTCTGGTATTTTTTTAAAAAATATATTGTATTTGACGCATTTTCGTGACATTAGGATGGGTATAGTCTCAATCACTGTAAATAATAAGGAAACAAGTATATTAATTTACACGTTTGATTTGATTTTAGGCGCAAAAACTGTGAATTTTGCAGTTTTACAATTATACACCTTTTCCAAATTAGAAGGGGTCCAAGACAAAATCGCGTTTTATCCTAATTCGCGATGTAAACAACCGCCTTATAACCGAGCTTCAGTGTACTTATACCACAAGGAGAAAAAATAAAAATATTGTTTACACTGAAGTATGTAAAAAACGTACATAATTTATTAATTTATAATTTATAATTTATTATTTCTTAGTAATTATTTACAATATTTTCAAGTTTGTTAAAAATATAGTGAATCTTCAATTTAAATATGAAATACACATTTAAAATTTAAAAAGTTTTAAAAT
>JAFIDM010107761.1:0-10513 GCA_023159025.1 Thereuonema tuberculata | reverse complement strand
AAACTGTCTCTCACTGAAAAGCTTTTCTCACAAAACTCACACTGAAATGGCTTTTCACCTGTATGTGATCTAAGATGGATTTTTAAAGAATCTGATCGAGAATATGATTTTTCACAAAACTCACATTGAAAAGGCTTTTCACCTGTATGTGATCTAATATGAACAGTTAAATGGCTTGTGTACGAAAAGCTTTTTTCACAAAAGTCGCATTTATATGATTTTTTAGGCCTTTTCGACAACATATCAATAGTTCAGCTAGGATATAAGTTAAATTGAAGTTAGCTGACAATTTCTTAATGGGCTCACCATGGAGTAATATACTCTAGTGAATTGGATCGAGGCCTATAAGAGCTCGGTTAGATTTCCAGTGTTGCCTTTTCGAAAACCTGAAATCTTTTGCTCGAAACAAAAACCAAAAAGCCCTCCAAAAAAAGCATCTTAAACCTTCAAATTTTAGATGATAAGGATGTTCCGTTATTCCCCTTTTCCTCGGAAGATAAAAAAAAAACACTTTCCCCTTCTAAAACAATCGAATCATATAATTCTTAAAGTCGTTTCTCGTTATTGAGTTATCGTATCAGTAGTATGGAAAACGCCGTGTGAGAGAAATGTTGGCGTTTCATCATTTCCGTTTCCGCTTGAGATCGCGGAGGTGTTCATAATATAGGGTGCTTACAATTAAAGCTGCGATTTCAAAACGCCCTAACTTTAAAACTACCCGTCAGATCGACTTGATATTTTACCAGAACAATCCTGAGGTAATGGAATTTTGTTTGGCGAAGGAAAAAAAATAGTTCCAAAATGTGCCGATAGATGGCGCTGTCAGGGCTCACATTAATATTGTGGAGGTATGCAAATTACTAAGAAATCGCAACTTTAATTATAAGCACCCTGTACATTAAACTTATAGCCATCAATACAGGAGAACTAAATTCATTATTTTGTGGAAATTTAACTTTATAACACTTTTTTTCATTTTAGTTTTGATTTGTCAGTTAACGTAAACTTACATTAGCATTGCAAAAAATAGGTGAAGTCTTTCCATTAAAGCACAAACGCGATTCCCAAAATTCAGCTATATCTGAAATATTTTCAGTACGCCATTCTTTACTTCAATTCAAAAAACTTATTCAGAAAAACCATTTAAATGTGAATTTTGTGAAAAATGTTTTCCTCAATCGAGCAGGTAAACTGTCCATCTTCGATCACACACAGGTATAAAACGATTTCAGTGTGAATTCTGTGACAAATCTTTTTCAACATCATCTTCTTTAACTGTTCATGTTAGATCACATACAGGTCAAAGGCCATTTCAGTGTGAATTCTGGGACAAATCTTTTTCAACATCACCTTCTCTAACTGTTCATATTAGATCACACACAAGAGAAAAACCTTTTGTCTGTGAAATTTGCGAAAAAGGTTTTTCCCAGTCATGCAAATTAACTGATCACCTTAGATCCCTTACAGCTAAAAAGAATTGTGTGAATAAAAAGACCTTCTAAACGCAATATAGTCCAGTAAATCCGTCAGAAAAAAGGGGTTTGCTTTGCAAAAGGTGGGTAGTTTTGATTTTTGGATATGTTGTGAGTGTTGGGCTTATATCATAAAATCCAAGTTTTCGACCTCCGCGCGCCACGGCGCGCCATATGGTAGCAACAAAACAACAAAATTTTGACCTTCGCTATGTTTTACCACAATATCTCCTGAACGGTTGGCTTTACAGAAAATAATAGCCGTTCCAAATGTAGAGTAGAGTAAATTTGTCACAGTTTGAGCCCAAAACCAGCTCTGTAGCTGCAATAGTGACCGAGATACAAGCTTCCCAAAATCACGATTTTCTACAAAATTTATGAAAATTGTGATTGTTCGGCAATTTTTGTTGAATATCATCGAAACCAATGAAATAGCGCAAACGTCATAAGGAACAAATTTAAAGGATAGGAGACAAAAACGTTAAATACCATATATTCTATGGTTTATGTCTACCAAATATTGCCTAGGTTTTCCTGGGCAAACTTCGTACATTTGTTTCGCCTATTGTTTTATGATGTCAAACTGTTTAAACCCTTTCGCTGAACAGCTGTATATTCGTTACTATATATCGTAGAAACATCCAATTGTGCTTTCTTTATAATAAATTTCCTAGCCTTTAAATTTGTTCCTTATGACGTTTGTTCTATTTATTGGTTTCGGCGATTTTCCAGAAAAACTGCTGAACAATCACAATTTTCATACATTTTTGAGAAAATCGTGATGTTTGGGAAGCCTGTGTCTCAGTCACTATAACAAATGCAGAGCTGGTTTTGGGCTCAAACTGTGACAAATTTACTCTACTTTAAATGGAGGGCTTATCAGCAGAGTGGTCTATGTCACAGTTAGTTAGTTTTGAGAAAAATGCAGTTAAAGTTGGCAGATTTAGCTTCATTGGTAAGAATGGTCTAACTTGTTTCATGCTGTAAAGCAAGCAAGGATCGAAAGAACGGTAGCCCACTATGTTAGAATGATAGAGCAAGTTGTCAAGAATCAGCAGAGTGGGCTAACTCAAAATTAGTAAAAATGTTAGTTAGACCACTCTGCTGATAAGTCCTCCAAATTTGAGACGGATAATATTTTCTGTGAAACAAAACGTTCAGGAGATATTGTGTAAAAACATTGAAAAGGTACAAAATTTTGATGTTTTGTTCATAACATGTGGCGCGCCGTGGCGTGCGGAAGTTAAAAACTTGGATTTTACGGTATAAGCCCAACACTAACAACATATCCAAAAATCAAAACTACCCGACGTTTTGCATACCAAAATCTATCATTTCCCTGGACTATTTTTTGATGTCAAACTTTTTACACTCTTTTGTCGAACAACTGTATATTCTACTATATGTCGTAGAAGCATCCGATTGTGCTTTCTTTGGAGCAAATTTCCTATCCTTTAAATTTGTTCCTTATGACTTTTGCGCTATTTCATTGGTTTCGATGATATTCAACAAAAATTGCCGAACAATCACAATTTTCATAAATTTTGTAGAAAATCGTGATTTTTGGGAAGCTTGTATCTCGGTCACTATTGCAGCTATAGAGTTGGTTTTGGGCTCAAACTGTGACAAATTTACTCTACACTACATTTGGAACGGCTATTATTTTCTGTAAAGCCAACTGTTCAGGAGATATTGTGGAAAAACATAGCGAAGGTCAAAAATTTTGTTGTTTTGTTGCTACCACGTGGCGCACCGTGGCCAAAAACTTGGATTTTATGATATAAGCCCAACACTCACAACATATCCAAAATAAGAACTATCCGACCTTTTGCATACCAAAATGTATCATTTTACTGGATTAATAAGCTTTAATGATACTGGTATATTAAAGTTGATTCGAAATTATAATGGATAATTATCAGATATTGAAAGAAATTTCATTCCTAACTTATATTGGTAACCGTTAATGGTTATGTAATTAAAAAATAATCTAAAAAGGTCAGAATTATTAATATCAATACAAATATCTTCCACTAATAAAACTAAGACATGCAACACTAAAAAATAAACATTTGTTAATGATGTGTAAAATGACAAGTGGCTTTTTTAATAAATGCTAATAATGGAAAAACAATGACAACTCCATACATTATAGTTCTTCTTGAGAACATTCTTCTTTATTAAACACAGTATTTCGAATGGCATTTCTGATCATCTTCAGATTAAATTTTACTAAACCTATTCCTTACATTTTCGTAAAAAAAGTAATAAGTTTCAAATAAACATAGAACTAACTTACCAATACACATGTACATAATATATCTTATAAAAATATACACATATGCAATATATTATTACAATATTTAATTATTTAAATGCTTTTATGTCTTTTTCCTCTTCCTTAAAAATGTTTACTGAAGAAGATTTTACATATCTAATTTTAATGCATCTGAAAGTATAATGCAACTTACTGTATTACAATATATTATCACCTTTAACATGTTACAAGAATCAAATAACATGAGACAATTGAAGACATTTGGCTAACATTTATATTTTAAAACTAGAAGCAGTTTTAATGAACTTCAGAGAATTAAATTTTTAAATTAAGGAATTCATCATAAAGTTAAAAAGCTTAAGGTCCTGACTCAAGCAATTGCAGGCGACTGTAAACTTTTTATTTCTTTTATATATTTCTTTTTCCAATGCACCTAAAATTCTGAAAATTTAAACATGAACTTGTGAAGTATCAGGGATTTCTATTTTTCTTGTTTTAATTTTGAAAATATTCTGCAATTAATTAAATTAAAACTCAAAAACAGTCAATTTTTTGTTTAATAATATGTATTATAACATGTAGTTAATTTTTTAAAAAATAATTTAATTTCACACAATTTTAAAACAACACAATTTTTATTTTTTTTTAAATTAACTGTTGCACTAATAATAAATATTTTAAATACAAATCATTCTTTTACACATTTTTTCTCAATTCAGGTTTTCGTTAAATTTTTTTGAGTTGAAAATACCGAGTAATACCTCAAAAACACCCACAAAATTGACTGTTTTTGAGTTTTAATTTAATTAATTATAGAATATCTTGAAAATTCAAAACAAGAAAATTGAAATCCCAGATGCTTTACTTGAGTGGTCCCCAAAGTGGTCGATATTCAACCCCTAGGGGTCAATAAGAGTTCTCCAGGGGTCAATTAATTCAGTCTATTAACAAGGTTTGAGCTAAGAATGGCGATTATTCCTTATAAATAGGAGTTATTATTTAATGTTTTTAGTAAATACTTAATCTGAGGGTTGATAAGAAGGCAGATATTCTAGGAAGGGGTCGATGGGATAAAAAGGTTGGGGACCCCTACTTTACATGTTCATTTAAAATTTTATGAATTTTAGGTGCAGTGGAAGGGTTTGCAGTTGCTTGAGTCAAGACCTTAACGTACAATTTTTAGTTAAGAAAAAATGGGAACTTCCCAACATTCACCAGAGAAAACAAAAATTTTCATGCCTAGAGCTTGTCAATGAAGTAGAGTGGTAAGTCTGACTGAGGATCCACAATAATGATAAAACTTCTGTCTCAGATTGCATCTAAAGAAAAAAAGTGAAACCATCGCAAACAAATACTCTTTTCCAGTGAAGACGAAAATGTGAAAGATTTGTTGAACAAAGCCTTCTTCTGAGACGGAAGAACTTCAGGACGCTATTAAAGGTATAAAAAATAAGAAGTGCCCACGACCGGATAAAATGTTTCCTGAATTCATTAAACATCTTGTACCATTGCCTTAAGAGCTTTCTTACCATTTACAGCAGGTTTTGGATGGGAAATAGGAACTTATGTACTGAATGGACTAAAGCAATAGTGATCCCAATTTTGAAACACGGGAAGCCTCTTCAAGGCATGGTGTTCTACCGACTGATTAGCTAAAGAACAATCCGGATTCTTATATAATATGTCAACCTCATATTCATTGATGAATTTTCTACAAAACGTGAAACAATGCTTTAATAAGAGGGAAAGTGTCCTGGCTATTTTTATAGATTCTAAGGGAACGTATCATATGGCGTGGAGAAATAAACTGATTGGTAAGATTAGAAAATTAAAAATTACCGAAAAACATTACTGTAAAAGGAACGGTATTCAGTGTAATTAAAAATTACCAGGAAGAAATAAAGAAAATAATTTTTTCTTTTAGAGTGGATGTTTGACAAACTCAGACTGAGAAGCACAATCATGCAGATTTGGGAAAATGAAACTGAATTTGATGTCGTCTCAACCTTCCACAACAGGAATCTTGCCAATAAAATGTGTTACAATCTTAAAAAAGAAAAAGTCTTATAATATTGTCTAATTTGTAGAAATTTTTATGTTGGAGAAAGTAAACGAACGATTCGAGAGAGGGTTTTGGAACGTATATATTTAGAAAAAGCAAGGTGACAGGTCTGATTTAGCTGAGCATTCCTGTAGAGTGAGACATAACATTAGTGAAGAAGTAAAATTATTATATATGGAAAAAGATGCTAAAACAAGGAAAATTATAGAAAGCTCGGTTATAAGAAACACAAAAAATGATAATATTAATCGTAATGATGGCGTACAAATGAATTAGTAAATTTGGGAAAAGATATGGTAAATTCATATGTAAATAATAAGATATGGTAAAATCATATATAAATAATAAGATTGGCAAAATTTGAACAATTATCGGAAGGATTTGATGTAGTAGCAATTGATTGTAAGATGTAAGATATTGTTGGTTTCAACTATAACCAAGGTGTATGTTTGATATGTGACAGCTCGATATTTACTTTATTGTTTGATATAACTTGAAAAAGGAATGAAGAAAAATTTCCGAAAATAAATAAATATTGTTTTAATAAATATATTTTTAAAAACAAAATTATTGTAGATAAAGTTAATAATGTAAACCCAAATTATAAATTTTTGAAATTACCTGTTGGAATAGATTTAGATAGTAATATAAGAGAAGTTTGTAATGAAAATAAGGTAAAAATCATTTATTATAAAGGTAATAGATTATTTAAGAAAAAGATTAGAAATAAATGAGTCTAGTGATTTACATAAAATGGGGGTCATTTATGCCTTAAAATGTAGAAATTCTTTTAAAATCTATATTGGAGATCGTTGAAGGAACGGGTTTACGAACATTTAAGAGCATACAGAAGTAATAAAAAAGGAATTTCTGACTGGGCGGATCACTGCCTTAGTTTGAACCACAAACCTGATCCTCTGATCAACATATTGTACGAGTCTCACGATGAAACTGAGAGATTACTTTTAGAATCTTGCTTCTTAAATTAGAGTAAATGCATAAATAAAGAAAGATCTTTGAAAGTAAATGAAATTTCTTTCGGAATATTTAAGAAATTTATGGACAATAACAGGAAACTAAAAGAGAAACTATACTTTGTGTAGGTTTGTTTTATGTTTGTTTAATTTTTTTTTTTGTTATTCGAATTGTGCTTAGATTATTTGAATTGTTTGTTTTGGTTTCAAATTGTTATCTTTTCATGTTTAGAGCGTGTATGTTTAATTTATTGTTTGAATTATATTTGATATTTATTTTCACATTTAAATTGTAATGATTGTTTATTTTAGAAAGAAGAGAAAGAGGGTTTCTTATCTTTCTATTTTAGATACACCTTGACAAAGATTCTTGATAAAAGAAACGAAATATTGGTGAAGTTATATTTTGGCGTCTTTGTTCACTTTGAAGATTTTGATGCTTGATAGAACATTTGTTTGAATTTTGAAAAGGAAATACTTCTTCACTTTGGAAGCAGAAGTGATGAACTTTTTTGTGTAAATCAACAGAATTAGTTCTACCATTTATTTTACCTGTGCTTCATTAAAATTTCATTTGATTTTCATTTAATGTTTCGTTTTCCTTTATTAACCAACTTGTACTGTTTTACGGGGTATTTTAAAGTTAGGATGAGGTGGTTACGTGCTGGGTTAAAGGTGTATTCTAACCTAACCTTCTGTGATCCGGCACCCTATCGGTCCCATTGCCAGATTAGTGATGGTCGAGCTGTAGTTTGAAGTTTAAATACAATAATGTAATAAAATCTTAAGCAGTGATTTCTTTTATAATAATTCTCTTTTATTCATTAATTTCTATTGCAATATAATATTTTAGATAATCACACATTTTTTTTTTTTAAATTGAACGAACTTTCATAAATGCCTGTCTGACCTTTCTTTTGCCTAATTACAAGATGGCAGCAGAATTGGCAACACTGACTTGGCCATATAATAATTTACTGAAAACGGGAAGCGACTTTGAGGATTATAAGAAAATACGACGTATTTTAGCTGGGGAGATTTTTTTTTTTTTGACGAGAGAGAAGATGAGAACATTTTTTTTTTTCGTTGGATGCTCACTTTTCTAAAATATATGAAATCTGGAGGTTTTAAAATGCATTTCGAAAGTGTTTATAGAAGCTGGCAGAAGAGTTTCAGTTCTTCGAGGAGGCACTATGGATCGAATCTTGTGTAATGAATAAACGGTGAGAGAGGTGTGCTATATTATTAATTTTGCGGAACAGTTCCAAAATAACAGTTTACTATGAAACCTTTTCTTTCTCGTCATCCAGAGATATTTTAATGACGAATATCATTAGAGAATGAAGCTCGACTGTAGCGCTCCAGCGACATTTACAGAAAATAAGTACAGCACTATTTCAACAGGAAATTAAGAAACAGTTTCTATCATTAGCACATTTTTTGTGGGAAAAATTGGAAATCATAAACAGACAAATGAATGAATGGACCATTAGTGATGTTCATGAACAAAACAAACATTTATTTTCAACCAATAAACTTCAGATACCAATGACTATTAAAAGACTAAATATAGAGAAATAAAAGGAATAAACTAACTCAATTTCACCACAATTAATTTTCAAACCCCTTATAGTAAATTAAAATTTAGAAAATCCCTTTCTGGTACTGTCAGTATAGACTGCTATCTTTTAAGACCTTCTCACCATGCGTATCTATCTACTCACGCTATAATAGATCAACTTACATTCCAGACCAATGGTATCACTGCTCTGATTGTCGATAGTCTTCTCCTATAAAGACTAAAGTTCTTTTATTTTTTTAAAGGATAACTTAAGTTTAGTTCAAACTTCTAATCAGTGATTTACAGTACTTTAACCTAAATGGAAATTTTTCACCTTTTCCGTCAATGAGTAGATTTAGTAACAAGTTTATTCACCATGAGAAGGAACACATTAATGTAATACTAGATTACCTGTTTGCAGAAATAGTTGCAGTTGTGTGAATTAGTGATGTTTCTCAGACATTTGGTATAATTTTTGTTGTATTCATTGTAATATTTTTTATTCCAATCACTAATATTTTTATTTAGTGAGTTTTTTAATTGCTTATTTTTGGAAGCTCTACTGTGATTCCATTGCTTATTCCTATCGGCCTCAGTATTGAGACCTCGCTGTTTACTGGTATAGCTGATGATCACCAAAGAGTGTAAAACAACTGTTCTAAGAGGTCACTTTGTCTCACCCATTGATTGATTAAAGCCTGTTTTACATTTACCATTTCACTCGCCATAAATGCAAGCCATAACGGAGGTCATGTCAGGGTAGATTGCGAGTGATTAGTGCATCGCTTTACACTTACCATAACGCCTTCCATCAAACGGAACATTTACATTTCTCAATTGTCATCATGCCTACGTTTTATTTACGGAAAAAATAGCATTAATTTATATAAAAACCATTTAGTCAATGCATCTGATAGGTGAAAGAATGTCTTTAATTAATTAAAATAGGAAATATTCATGTTTTTTTTCATCGTTTTGTGTTCTTTGTTAGTTTCGATAAATAATTCAGTCTCGTTAAATCTCGATCAATGGCGAGATCTTTTTGAGATGTCGATCGCTGGTCTCGATTCGAATTTTCAAGCCGAAATTCTGAAATGATTTTGATTAATAATGTAACATTTTATGAAAGCATCCACGAAAACATAAGGAAAAGATGCCCTCCGATCGTGAAAATCATTTTTGTAATCGGTAATTTCGAATAAATAGATACAAATCGATTTGACTTCCAAGTTCTACAATTCGTCACCAGGAGCGCTAGTGGCGGATGTCCAGCCATCTGATGTCAAGACATTTCTTCGAAAATAGCCCAGGCTCTAAGCTCTCCATTTACTGGACATCTGTGATGTCCAGGTGATGGCGAGTGAAATGTCCAGGTTATGGCGAGTGAAATGGTAAATGTAAAACAGGCTTAAGAGTTTATTATTTTATAAGAAAAGAAAAATGAAATTGGTTCCAATTTGTTTTTATTGTAGGTTAGTTACTCTCTTAAATACAGAACTTAATTTTAAAATAAAATTCCATGTTAAAACCTTATGCCTACTGAATCGTCAGTGGTCTTTGAGACCCCACCACGATGTTAGTGCAGTAGAAGCATCACTATGTTAGTGAAAAGTTGAAAAATATATTGTTTGTCTACACCAGGGAGTAATAAAAAGTTTCCCTATTTGAGCAGAAGCGAAGCATCTGTCATGCCTACTCTGGAGACAAAAACATTGTTAAGTCCTTTAACTGCAATACTGTGTGTTTAATTAATCACTATACTTATCTTGTATGATAATAAATACATTTTCCTGATAATAATAATCTTCTTTAATCTTCATTACAATATTTCAAAATACCTTTCCGGTTTTTCTTTATCAGGTAAAAAAGAAATATATTATTTCTTCTTCAAAATTATTTTGGAATAAAATTACACAATCGTGAATAAAGTAAAACCTCTCAAATCCGGCTCTTGGTACTCCTGAGTAAAAATTTTTTTTTTTTCATAACTAAATTCGTTTCCTATTTTGTTTCCCTATTCACTATGAGTGAAAAAAGAAAGAAAAACTTTGTCACTATGGAACACAAGCTTAATGCGTTAATGAGATTGGATGCAGGGGAATCTGCAAAACAATTATTGCTAGAGCTTGGTGTCGGAAAAAGCACATTTGTATTGTTTTATTAAAC
>JAFIDM010107760.1:0-10514 GCA_023159025.1 Thereuonema tuberculata | reverse complement strand
ACATATTTATGACTTTATAACAGAAGTCTCCTATTAGGAGCTGTGAGCTTCCAGTAACAGTATTTGGGCCATCTAATACTATTATCTAACATATACAGGGTATTCAAGAGCAGGGTGTTTTTTTTCTCGAAAACCACAGGGTACAGGTTGTTCGCTTGAAAATTTTCTTTACCAAATAATACCAAAGAATCGAATTATGGTATTGTCGATCACGACTACCGACAAGTGTACAAGATTGTATAAAAAAGAAAAAAAAAACAAATATTATTAAACTTCTTTAATTCTACAAAAACTTCGTTACTTAAACAATATTTCAGAGGCCTAATCGGCCCTCCTTTTTCAAGCTTTACATCATAAAAGAGAAAAGAAAACCTTCATTTCTTCTTCCCAAATAACTAAAAAGCTAAAAGTAAATAATAAGCAAGAAGTTGGAATTCTAAATATAACAAAATAAAACGTGATATGCTCCGTAATGCGTGAAGCATTATTACATATAATGTCAAAATCGTTGAATAAATGTGGTATGCTCCGTAATATACAAAGCATTATTACAAATAAATGTCTAAATCGCTGAATAAATATCAAAGGCTCCGTAACATACGAAGCATTATAACAAATAAATGTCCAAATCGTTGAATAAATGTGATATGCTTCGTATATTACGGAGCATATCACATTTATTCAGCGATTTCGATTTGTAATAATGCTTCTTGTATTACGGAGCGTATGATATTTAGTCAGCGATTTGGACATAATTTGTAATAATGCTTCACGCATTACGAAGCATATCACGTTTTATTTTGTTATATTTAGAATTCCAACTTCTTGATTGTTATTTACTTTTAGCTTTTTAGTTATTTGGGAAGAAGAAATGAAGGTTTTCTTTTCTCTTTTATGATGTAAAGCTTGAAAAGGAGGACCGGTTAAGCCTCTTGAAATATTGTATAAGTAACGAAGATTTTGTGGAATTAAAGAAGTTTAATAATATTACTTTATTTATGAGGAATTTGTTTAGAAAAAAAAAACAAATATACAAATATACGATTTTATTAGTACTGAAGTTATTCTAGGAAACAATTTAGCATTACATCGGAAGCGTAGTGGTGCCTCAAGGAATAAATTACATAATGAAAAAACGAGTGAGAAAATCCATGTGCCACAAAGAGTGGCCTCAATGAATTTTTTTAAAGTATAAGACTTCAAACTGCGCATTTGAAATGTTAGAAAATAACAATGGATGAGACCAAATTATTCACAAGTGACATCCTGTAACAGTTTGAGGCACCACTGTGCTTCCGATATATTAAATTCATACTAGCCTCAGTAGCGAGACCTTGTTATTTACAGTGACTTCTCCTGGCTGATGATCGCCAACGAGCGTGAAACAGCTGTGCCAGGATGTCACTTGTGAATAATTTGGTCTCATCCATTGTTATTTTTTAATTTAGCATTCTTAAAACATTTTAATACTAATATAGTACCATATGAAAACACAAGTAAAAAATTATCTAAATAATAATAATAATAATAAAACACAATCTTGTAGAAAAAACTGTATCATTTATAAATCATTTATATGTATCATTTATAAATTTAGAAAAGGCAAAACTCAAATCTGGCTTTTCGAGTTTCGCAGAGCAAAGATTTCAATCAATCATTTGCAATTTGGAAAATTTAGAACGTATAGAATATAAGAATAAAATTAACTTATATTACTAAACATAAATAGCCGGACAGTGATATGAAATTTGAAAACGCTAATATAAAGAACAAATCACTGCCTGAAAATGCCAATACAAAGTTCAGATCACTGTTTCTATGGTGATAAAATAAATTTACCAACCACGTCATCAGCGACAAAATTTAGAAACAATTTAACAAAAACGCAATATATTAAGACTTTGCTCTTTTTAATTTAAAAAAATTATAACTAAACTATCTAAAATTATAAAAAAAAAAAAATTGCCAAATAATAAACTAAATATAAAAAAAATTACCAAATAATAACTAAATTACCTAAATATAAAATGAAGCAATAAAGAGCGATGAGTGTTCTTTATTACTTATTGAATTAACCTAATTTTAAAACTAAATTAACTAAATTATCTAAATCTAAAAACAAAAAATACTAACTAAATTATAATATTTAAAAAAAAAATAAAAAGAGCAAAATCCTTAATATTGAGTTAAAGTATAAAACAAGTAATTATAATAATAATAAGAATTGATGACAAAGGCCGACGATGACACAAATTTAAAAAGAGAGAAAAGATCACATTATAAGCGGACTCAATGTCCTTGCACAATATACTCAAAGACATGGAAACAAATGCATCAAACCCTCGCTATAAAACACAATCTTGTAGAAAATAACTGTATCATGGTATCTATAGTATATATATTGCCATTGATGGAAAATAGTGTAACAACGCGTTATTGTGAAACAGCATCGGTTTCGTTTGTGTGATTAATAACGAACAATGCACGTAAAGTCTTGTAATTCTGATTATCACAACCGCAGCAAGTTGCATCATATTGTTACAAGGACTGTCATCCCTACAGCGCTCCCGGGTCAACGCCTACCGGTACGTCGCTAACAACAGACGAATGGCAGCTATTCGTGCGGGAATAGAGTTCAATCTTATGTGTAGAAAGATGGATTTAACACCTACTTACACAGAAATTCAGGTGCATCGGTTTCGTTTGTGTGATTAATATGGAACAATGCACGCAAAGTCTTTGTAACAAAAAGTATTTTTTTTTAAGTAAAATACAGTATATAGAATGAAACGTTAAAAGGACATTACCTCTGTATGAACTCTGAAAACGAAACGTTTATTTAACCACATCCAACATAGATAGAGGCTGATACTCTTCTGTCTGCAGCCAGGGGTCTTTTGGACTAAAGAAAAGTATTTTCTGTCACTGATAAATAATTTCTAAATTTCCTGAAAATCAATCCGAATAATTGGAGATCCGGATAATTCGAGTTCTACTGTACTTTGATATTTTTTTCTTTTAGCTTTATCTTCACCATGATAGCTTTCACTTAAATATTAATGGATTATTTACAGGGCTTATGAGATTATTTTTTTTAATCAGCTTTGGAATAATTTAGGCTATTAGATAAATAGTCTTAAAATTAAATCAAATAGAAAGATAAACTTTTAAGACAATGCAATTGACATTTGAATGATCTAGTATTCAGTTAAATATTTGCGGCCTATAAAATTTAGCCCTTAGTGATGTGCTAAATTTTTCAAACCGATTTATTCATAAATAATACAATGTAGTATAAATTTGCTCTAAATTCTATTTCAAGTATTTCAGATATTTCTTTTTGAGTTACTATATTCATACTGATTGGAATCTTGAATCTAAGAAATTTTTCATTAATCTTCAAACACACTCCAAAACATAAAATTCATTTGGCTCCAGTTGTTTTCCTTTTCCCTGTGTCTTCCTGAAAACCTTTGAACTTCTTAACTTTTAGTCTGAATTTGTCTCTGCTGAGTAGGGTCTCCCGATCAATCTGCATTTCTGCTAAGTCCTTTATTGCTTTGCCACGCCACCCATTTTTTTTTGTCTGTTTTCCTGTTTTGGAAAAAAGTATGGATTTTCTTTGTTAATCTATCTTCATTCATTCTCTCTAAGTGCCCATAAAGGGTAACACGTCTTTTCCTGATCTCATCCGTTATTTTAGGGCATTGCAAGTAAATTTCTCTATTTGGTCTCAAAACCCAATCGCCATCTTTATTCTTGATTGGACCTAATATTTTTCGCAAGATTCTTCTTTCTTTCTTTTCCAAATCTTCTAGTGCCATTTTGCATCCAGTTAGTAATAGTGTTTCTGACCCATAAAGCACTTCAGGTTTTACAACTGTATTATAATGTCTCAATTTAACGGCTTTAGATAATTAGGTAATAGTAATTATTATAAATAAAAAACACAACATCTTCTTCCAAAATATCGCTATATTTCGCAGATAACTTATCTGCTTCTTCAGGCTTATACATAGAGAATTTTCTTCATTAACAAAAAGGTTAAATGATTAGAATATTAACAATATATAGTAAGAACAACACGAATAATACAGGATCATATATGTGAGATCATACACATTTTGAATTAAAAGCATTATTGGCATTGTTACTGTATGATCTTTATCAAAACAAAGTAGTCATGAGTGGAATATTAGCAAAACAATGAAATATTGTAACACTTTGACAATAGATTAGATCATTATTGGAATCTTTACTATATATTGTTAATATTCTAATCATTTAACCTTTTTGTTAATGAAGAAAATTCTCTATGTAAAAGCCTGAAGAAGCAGATAAGTTGTCTGCGAAATATAGCGATATTTTGGAAGAAAGATGTTGTATTTTTTATTTAAAACAATTTTCCATTTTCCAATTGCCCCCCCCTTAACAATCAAATTGCCCCCCCTGTGGGGCGTGCGCCCCACCTTGGAAACAGGGGTCTAGGAGATAGCCTTCCATAAAACGAATAACTTCTGAACCTAGGTTCGAATCCCGGAGTTGGTATGCTTGTTTCCTTATCTTTTCTGGTTTGTGTTTCAGTTCCATGAATTGTTGATGATTTAATACCTTGTTCCTGAAGGAGCTTCTGTTACGTTTGCACCTTGAAATTTTATCAGCGCAGCGGTCTAAGAAACAAAAACCATTCTCTTATATACGAATAAAAATTAAAGCTAAGATTTGTTTTGAAATGTTTTATTTATTTTTATTTAATTTCAACTTGTAGGGGATATAAGACTGTTTTGTAATTTAGAATCATAAAGAAAGAAAGAAAACGAAAACTTCACTTTAACATCAAGGTGAAATCCGCCTCTTTTATGTACTGATTTTATTGAAATATCAGTGTATATATTGATAATATAAATCTAAATAAATCTAGATAAATGTAAATATTTATCTCGTTACTACATAGATTGAATACATGACACTTGACTAACTTTCTATCAAATTCTGATAAGTATTACTTACTTTTTTATTGATATTTTATTGCTCTAGGTTTAAACAGTTATTTACTTTATTTTGCCAACAGATAAGAAATAAAACCGAGATTAACCATTAGATAGATAGAGAGTAGGCAAATGGTGGTTAATTTGAACTTTTTAAATTATTTCTAGTTACTCAACTGATTTGAACCTTAAATAGTTTTTGGATGATTGTATTTCATGATGTTTCAGTTGAATTTAAGAAAATAACGGGGGGGGGGGGGTCAAGGTCATTGTATCTTAAAAGAGATGATTTTAAAAACAAGGTCTTTATCGAGGTATTAAAAAAAAAGGGTTACATCGCGATGGAAACCGCTTCATTGGCCGCAAACAACTTGATTTATAGACATGAAAAGCTATTTGGTAGAATGTGTAGAACTGACCTTCCTATTGTGCGACTGGGCGAGGTCTTAAGTTACAGAACTTTTGTTGATACGTAATAAATAAAGTATTTCACTCTTTGAAATATCATTTTTTTATATTATTATTATTATTTCAAGTGACTGCTTTTCTCATATTTAAAGCAACTAATGTAAGATCTTAAAAAATAAATAAAAAAAAGTCAATTCCTTAAGCTATTTTTTTAGGGTGGAACTGTTTTAAATAAAAATACATTCTATTCTATTTTTCTCAACTTTATGCTTATTTTTTAAATTGAATCTTCTAGAACAATTTTTTAATTTTTTTTAAAGAAATCTTTCAAAACAAACAGACTGAGAATTGTGTCGTTAACTGTTTTTTTCTTGAGTAAGGCTGTGTCCGTTTTGTGCTAATTAACAACTAATTAATAAAAAGTAATGTTGACTCTTCACTTGTTTTTTTAAGTTCTAAGTTTCTGCTCCATCTATGTATTACATTATTAATTTTTGTTTTCGCTTTGGGAGTTACATTTTATCCCATAAAACCAAGTACCCCATATCAAATTCAGGGTGCGGAATTTTCATACGAAAATTTGAATTGTTAGTCTAGTATAACTCATAGTTATTTAAAAAACAAAAAACAAATATTCAATTAAAGAATAGGGGACTTAGAATACTAATCACTTTCAATAATCCCCATATGGTGGCTTGTTAATTACTGTTTCAAGGGGCGGTGGCAGTGTTTTCCTTTGCATTTCCGATGTCTGGGTCAAAGACGTTCTTTCTTGAAGGCGGCTAAATGACATCATCTGTTGTTTTGTTTCCGTATTGAAAGCAAGTGGGTCATCAGCCAACGCAGTTTAGCTAATTTCAATCCTTTGCTCTTTGCCTGAGGTGCTAATAATAATGGAAGCGTCATGATGACGACTGCAGAAATAATTTCACCGATTCCGCCACCTTTTCTAAGAAGTGCAAATGAAACACAAAAATCAACTACGGACTGTTCTTAATTGACACAGATTTAGCAAAAAAGTCAAATAAGTTTCAAATGACTCTTAACAGCAGTATTTCTGGTTTGGTATCAACCAGATTTGGATTTGTTATTTTAATTTTAATGTAAAATAAAATTATGTAAACCATAATACAAAAGATAACAGAAAAATTTTCCAAACGATTAAAATTTACCAAACAAAAAAAGCTTGTATTCGAAATTTAAGATTTAAAGTGTTTTGAGAAACTAAAATCTTTAAATGTATACAGTACATCCTCTCGTTATAGATGATATTTTTCATTAAATTCTTCATTATATTTTCCATCTTTTTTTAACGATCAACTACAAATTCATTATTGATCTCCATCAAGGGAAGGAATTTCTGATCCCTCCAAATTGTACCTGAAGCAGATCAATAATGAATTTGTACTTGATCGAAATATTGTTATAAAAAGAAGATGAAAATATAATGAAGAATTTTAATTAAAAATAAAATCTGTAAGGCTATTGTTTCTTTATTTACATACTGAATACTTTCAAATTATTCTTTAGTTTTCTTTTGAATGTATTTCTTGTGCCACTTTGTCATTAACATTATACTCTTACACTTTCATTAATTTACAATCATTGTCATATATTCAATATCATTCTAGAAATTCTTTGAAATTATAATTTTCTGTAATTACTTTTTGCGATGTGAATTTATTTATTTATTTATATTTATTTTTAACAAGTTAAAATACAGAAACGGAGTGAAGATGGAAAAGTAATGATTCTATTCACTGTGAACTAAGTGACTTTTGTTGTGCATTGACATGAAAAAGGCTTTTTAACAGTTGACCTACAATGCGATAATACAAAAATTCGAATTGGGGGTCTTATCGACATTGAAATCAAGACCATTGCTTAGAATATGCCACTATTTAAAGCATACGCAGACAATTAATAGCATTGGTCTCCATTGTTTTAAATTGACTCCCTCAAAAGCTTTTGATTTACTCTAATACTTTCTGTATTTAATAAATAAATAAATAAATAAATAAATAAATCGATTTTTCATTTCGTTACATTGAAATTTCTTTTTAACGAATTTTGTTGAAAAAAAAAAAAGGAAATCCGGATACATTTTATATTGACAACAACAACAACATAATAATAATAATAATTAATTGTTACTGCGTAATATTAACCATTTCTTTTTCATTAAATGTTTAATAAGAGTTTTAATAAATGTTTTAATAAGAAATATAGAGTTATTAAATTATTTTTTTTTATTTTTATAATTTTTAGTAACTAGATGAAGTATTAAATTACAGAAATTAATTATAGACTAGATTATATAGGTCACATAGATCACATAGGATTGGTAGAGAGAGTTAGACTTGAGTGAAGAGATATTATGTATTGTCAATGTATTCAGATAAAAAGTTACCATGCAGTGACACATCTGAAGATTTAATGCAATCTGCCAATTGTATTAACTTTTGAGGGAAATGGGTTTTTCTTACTTAATATTATTGCAAAAGCTGTATTAAAAAAAATTAGAGAATTTTATTTCTTCGATGTAGTAAAGAAATAAAACTTAAAAAGTGCTAATATAATTAGCAGAAACCTGAAATTCTGAAAATCTCCTTATAACATAACTTCAGTTTTTTGGGTTAGTATGATTCCTTGTTGTTGCATTTGAAGTCGTCTCTTGCAGGCAAAGTGAGATCATAGGAGAATTCAAATGAGAAAATCATTGCTGTTGTCAATATGTCTGCTGTCCTAGGCGTTAGAATTGAGATATTAACATTCTTTAACAATTGAGATATTAATATTCTTTTACAAATTTGGAATAGCCTTTATAAAGAAGAGGTTTTGAACACAATATTAATAACTGTAGAATTCTTAAGTTTTAAACTGAATCCGCGTTTAAAAATACTGTACATACAGACACTGAAACAAAGTAAAAATATTCGCAAAATTTATAACAATTTTGCTTTATTAAATTATGTTTAGTGTTAAAGTATTCTGATCTTATATTAGATATAATTTAAATTAAGAAGTTAACAGTAGTTGCCTCTAATTTGATGATCCTCTGTTCTCTAAACAACCTTTTAACTTCATGTTTTGATTACTGTACAATAAAGTCATCCACTTTAATGAATTTTTGAGGAAATGACCTTCAAAAAAGATCGGAGTTGGTTTGACATCCCTTACCTTGTCCCATTGTAACGATCGCTATTTTGTAATCACTACAAAAACCTTGTTTCATTTCATTTATTTTCGCAGATGATTTTTTTGCAATTGATAATTTTGTTAAAGATGTTAGCTTAGCTGTTAGTAAATGTTATTTTATTTAAATTATTATAACTTACATCCATACAGCTGCTTGATGACATTTGTTCTTTTAATTTGTCCGTTTAAGTTTTGCAGATACAAATTATTTGTGTAGAAATACCAACCATTCTATCATTTTTCACTTAGTCTCTTACTCTGTTCGGTATTTTTTCTTCTCTCACATTCGTCCCCTACTCCAAAGCCCCGTTGTCATCTACTCATAGTTTACCTATATCTATACCTTAAAACCAATCAGTCTATATCTCCTTATCCGATCCAAATCACAAAAAAACACCTATATCACAGTGCAAACCCCAAATCCTAATCCTATACTTATCTTCGTAAAAAGGGAATGGTTTAAAATGCTGTCACACCAAAAATCCTCTAAACATTTATGAGAAACCAATTTTTATTGATTAGCAGGTAGAGGCCACTTTGTACAAATATTCTCTTTATATTCTCTTTTTGTATTTGTTGACGATATCTACCTCGTGTTGTTCATTTCAGATAGATACAAATATCACCTACACATATATACAGTATGTATGTAGTGGTAGACAAACTGATAAACATACATAAATAGTAACAGATAGATATACATATGTAGAAATATGTATTCATCTAGATGTAAATTTGCATGAATTTTGTCAGTTTTCCTATTGTAGATGTGTGTCTGCATTAGGTTAGGTTTGTCCCAAGGCTTTACAGTCCATAGGGCGCTCTAGCGTTTTTTAGACCAGCGGGACTGATACTGCTTTGTAGACATGCTTTTATATCCATCTCTCATTTGTGTATTTAGATCTGAACATACAGTCACTTTCATGCTGAATTGAAAATTTATTATATTTGTTTCACATTTAAAGGATAGTCAATGAATAACTAGGGAAAGTATAAAACAAGCTTTTATTTCCGCTTAGTTGAGGTTTTTTTTTTTTTTTTTTTTTTAAGTTTATCTTAAGCTTTTTTTGAAGCTCAAAATTTTTGAGCTTCATTCTTTAATGATTTGAAAAGTAGAACCCGAATTCATCTTTTGTCTATTTTTTTCTAAAATAATTCAGTTGAATTCTGCATAATTAATTACAATCTGTTTAATCTCCAACTAATAATTTTTCGGATATTTGGAAACGTCGCAGAAATGTAAAATTTTTATCACGTTAAATTTTAATCATTTAAAGCAAAATTTTAATCTAAAAATGATGAAAGTTTTCCATTATACATATAAGGAACATTTTTTTCATCAGAAATAGTTTAAGTAGTTGTCCTGTTTTAACTTGCGTCTTCGTCAAAAAGTTGTTGAAAAAAATTGGCGAATGGAATAAATAATAACAATAATACTGGTAAAATGAAAATTCGTTTTACTCAATTGTTGCTGTTTGAATCCATATTCTCCTCTCCTTAAGATGAAGGAAACTATTCTTCTATAAAGGAATAAGTTGGAAATCCAAACTGTTTTTGCTTCTGTCATTTGTAAAAGATAGGATGAGGGACGTGAAGAAATGACTTACGTATATTTATTTGCTTTTGAAAATAGGATAAGAAACATTGCTTCAATTCCAAGATTGTTCTTTGTTCAGTGGAATATAAGATTTTGAAAATTGTGTTATGGGAAAGTGAGTTTGAATAAGAACAGGTACATTGAGTACAAGAATTGTATAACAAAATACAAAAGTTAATTAGATATCATTTGCTTTAGGAAAATAACAAAGAAAGCATTGAAAACAAAACGTAACATAAAATAAGTAAAGTATCGATTACAAGAGTGCATTAACCACAATGGAGACCACTTAAAAAATCCATGCGGCTGATATGCCCGAATCT
>JAFIDM010107759.1:0-10514 GCA_023159025.1 Thereuonema tuberculata | reverse complement strand
GAGTACGTGTTGTACCCATCATCCTGTCCGCTACTGGTCTGGTGCCTCACACATTGCATCACAGCCTCAGCACACTAGGACTTCATAAAAACACTTATGCACAACTCCAGAAGGCTGTAGTACTCAACACAACACGCATAGTTCGGAAATTTATGGACACAAGCACACATCCCTAACTATTCTTCCAAATTTTTTTTTTTTTTAATACACTTGGCAATATGTGCTTTGGTCCTTGACCCGCCATATTGTCGTAGCTAGGGAATCCCATGGTTTGAAACTTTTTCGATAATAATAATAATAATTTTTTTTATTATGATTCTAAATACAAAAGTTACAGTCTCGTTAGGAATGACAAATTCCTATCAACAGGTTCTGAATATAGGTATACTACAAATGTTTAATTAATTTTGAATGCATTGTTAAAAAATATCAAATTACTTACATAGTATTGTTTTTACAAGTGATTTTTGTCAAGTAGACTGCTAGGTGATAATTTCAAAAATTTTAAATTAGGCAGTAACATGATTTAAAAGTTAAAATAATTTTCTGATTTAACTCTATATATAATTATTACATATGTATATTAAAGTTAACTAAGTTTAGCTTATTTTTGTCGAGTACAGTAAGAACTAATAACAATAAACTTTAAGGACATTGGAAGTAAATTGAACAAAATACTTAAGTGAGACATTACTGTTTTTCAATCAGAGAAAAATTTTTTTTTTACTTTGAGAAACTTTCTCTTTATTTGGGGATAAAACTTTTATCTTAAACGTGTACTTAACACTTAACCAAATAGACTTGGACACAAGGATAAAAACAAAATAACATTTTATTTCTTTGACGGAGCTAATCCGTTTACAGATCAAATACTTCGCTGGGACTAATGTCTTTTGATTAACACTTGTATGATTAGAAATTACTTTGCATTTAAATATTAACTCAACTGTCCATTCGTTAATATTTATACAGACTAAGAGTTCTTTAGCTCTTTACTATTTTCATAGTTCTTTAACTTTACATTAATCCTTTCTTTCGAACTACTTTATAATGGACTTCACTCTTGAACTTAACTTTGAACTTTTCGTCCGAAATACTTTGATATCTTTAACTTGAACTGCTACTATTAACCTTTAACCTTTCATAGTATATATTCACTAATCCTATCTTCTAAGGTCAGAATCTTCGGACAGAAAAATACAGTCTATATCCTTGTTAAAACTTTTACTCTAAACCTTTAGTGCTTTAATCTTTATTTATTCATCAATGAATCCTCGATTAATATCTTTTTCAATTAAAGTCTTTTAAGCCCTTTGATGATTCCTTAATCTTTATTATTTCTAGATCACAGATAAATCTTTAGCCCTATCTTATTTATTGCGACTAATATTTTATCTTTCAAAGTCTTCCTATACTGGATTAATCTTCATTGCTTTTATGCTCTGTTAAACTTTTAACAACTTTAACCCTTTAAAGATTTTACTTCTATCGTCAGGAATATATCACCGCAACTATTAATGGAAAAGAAATAAATACCTTACATTATTTCCCAGTAAAGAAAAGTAGATTCTAAACATCATAGCATATCCTTCTTTAGATCAAAACTCTTCGAACGTTGGTTGCTAAGCAACATGAAAATTCCTGGAAGAAACATTGGAAAAGAGGGTTAATGACTTGAGCCTTTCAAAGTTGAAATCCTTACTTTAACTTTGAGTAAACCAACGTAATTATTCAGAATACAATACTGAAACATCTGTCGAATAAAAACGGCGTATCCTTTTTAATAATCCTTGATAATCCAGTCAAATAGAAATCATCGTGACCTCAAGTTATCTTTGAAACGGAGCATCCTCTCTCCGCCAAATCGGAACACATCCCAATATGGAGCAGCTCATTCAATCATCTCACTGTGATGTCCCCGTAAACTCATATCATTGTCACTTTAACAATGAGTCGTAGACCAAGAAGTTTCGCTCGAACCTTCCAGTCGCTGATTGTTGTTTAAACAGTCGGTCACTACAATGAACGTGTTCCGCTGTAATAATTGCCTCTTCTAATCTATTTATACAACAATTACAAACAGGATTTACAATTACAAAGAAAACAATTGAAACAAAAGAAATTCATATTAATTACATTCTATCCACCACTTTTTTAATAGTTTCTTAGCATAGGATATTCTTCCATTTTTTATATATATTTCTTTTTTATCTATAGTGTTGAATATATTTTCAAGTATATAGTTAAAATGCCTCTTTCCATAGTCATTGTATATTAGTGGATAGGAAAGATGGACATTTTTCTTGTTTCTTAGATTATATGAGGATTTTTGTTTTTCTTCTTTCTTGTGCTCAAAGATTTTATAATAGTTTTTAATTAGTATGTTGTATATGAATTTTTGTTTGGAATTTGTTATTCTGTATTGAAGTTTTTTCTTTAATATTATACTTTTATTGTTTGCATTTTGCTTAAAGAAAATTATCTTTAAAATTTTATTTTGCAAATTAATTATAGGTTTTAAACAACTGTCATTGGTGTTGGCCCAAATGTTAGCAGCGTAATTTATGTTCGAATCGAATAAAGCATTACATAATAACATTTTAATCCGCGTTGGAAGTATGTCTTTTATATGATAGAATATGTATGACAGTTTATTTAGCTTTTTATGTAACATTTTAATGTGATTATTCCAACAAAATTTTTCATTTATTATTAAGCCCAGATACTTAATTGTTTTTGTGTACTGTAGTACTGAACAGCTTTTACATTCATATGGTGAATTGTGAAGACAGTTATGATGGTGAAAAAAGATTTTTGGCTTATCAGTTATTTGTCTTTTTTTTGGACATATTAGCATTAGTTTTGTTTCGTCTTCATTTATCTGAAGTCTGTTGTCATGCATCCAATTTTGTATTCGAATTATATCTTTTTGTAATTTATTACTTATTCCCATTCGAATAAATCATAATATCATCTTCATAAATATGTATGTAATATGATTTTATTACCTGAAATATATCGCTGATGAAAAGTAAGAAAAAAAAGGGCCTAGTTATGAACCTTGAGGAACTCCATTTTGGATAGTTTTCATGTGACTAAATATTGTCAATTGACACAAAGATTTTTCTATTCTTAAAGTAGTCTTTAATAATATCATATAGTGAGCCTCTGATTCCAATATTGTACAGTTTTTTTAATAGTATTTTCGTATCAATGCTATCGAATGCTTTGCTTAGATCAATGGAGATAAGAAGAATTAATTTATTTTTATTTAGGATGTTATTTATGTTATTTGAGAAGTTTTCAAATAAGTTATTCGTACCTTTGTTTTTCTGGTATGCATATTGCTCTGAGTTTATGATTTGATATTTATTTAGATAATTATTCATTTTTAGGCAAATATAGTTTTCGATAATCTTATTTATTATCGGCTGAATTGAAATTGGTCTATAGTTTTTAAAATTTAATATATCACTTCCTTTGTAGATAGGAACAACTTTTGAAATTTTTAAATTGTCTGGATATTTTTTATTATCTATAATTTTCATTAATGGCAACGTACTTATATGTGCAAAAAATTTTTTATTATCCTTGATTTCTCTGATTTTGAGATTATCAAAACCAACCGATTTTTTGTTTTTTAGCTGATTGATTATATTTAACATTTCTTGATAGTTAGGATTCTCAAAGACAATAGTTTTGCACCTATAAATTTACCTCATTGCATAATCTTTTATCACTTTTAATATATTTCTTCCAACAATTGAGAATTGGTTGCAAAACTTGTCACTAACAATTTTTTCTTTATTGTAAGATTTAATGCTTTCTGTTAGCTGTTTTAATTCTGTGTTTTCAGGTATTTTGCTGTTCTTCCCTAATATTTTGTTTATTTCATTCCATTGGCTTTTTGGAGAATTTAATTCATTATTGAATTTATTTTTGTAGTATTCTTTTTTAAGCTTCTTCAATTTGCAATTTAGTTTATTTCTTAATAATTTATAATTATTGTAAAAATTCATATTAGTTTTGTTATTTTTCCATTTCCTAAACAAATAGTCTCTCTCATTGATTTCTTTTATGATGTCGCAGGTGATCCATGATTTGCTGTTCGTTCGTTTCTTTTTGTTCTCTAGTTTAATATATTTTGTTGTTTTTGATTCAGTTATTTCTGTTATTATCTTGTTACAGGGGGGCAAAGGCTAATTAGGATTTCCCGGTCTCTGATCGGGTCAAAAACCCTGATGGAACTGATATTTAACTCTTGCGGTGAATTTCGGTGAAGTCCTGAGGGCCTAATTGGTCAAATCCACTTTCCTCACCTCCACGTGGGGCCCCCTGGGATCGTTTAAGATGCGAAAGAGAGAGTGGTGTGCGGAAAGCAACGGGAAGCTAACGCATTTACTTTTCCCAAGAAAAACTGCAAACATGGCATGATGAATCTTTCCTCGGCAAAAAATTCCGGACGTAAACTATCCCCCCATTCGGATGTCCGGGAGGGGGATACTGAGGAAGGTTACATTATGAAGCAAATCAACCGACAGAAGAAAAGAAGATTGAGGATTGGATCATGGAATGTGAGAACTCTTCTTCAAGCGGAGAAGTTGGAAAACTTGAAGGAATAAATGAGAAGAAACAGAGTGGATGTGATGGGAATATCAGAAGTGAGGTGGAGAAATAGTGGTGAGTTGGTGAGTGATGAATTTAGAATGTTTTATTCAAATGGTGAATGTAAAGGAAGTCATGGTGTTGGTGTACTACTGGGACCATGTGTGAAAGATAAAGTGATATCAGTGCGTTATGTAGATGACCGGATGATAATGGTGAGACTACAAGGGAAAAAACTGGACTTAGTGCTAGTGCAAATTTACATGCCACATAGTGGATTAGAAGACGAGAAAGGGGAAGAATACTACGAGAAGATAGAAGAAATAGTTGAGAAAGAGAAGAAGGGTGCATGTGTAATCCGATCCGGTCGACTGGAACGCAGTAGTAGTAGAAGGACAAGATGGAAAAACGGTTGGAAAATTTGGACTGGGAAAAAGAAATTACAGAGGAGAATCGTTGGTAAATTTCTGTAAACGGAATGAAATGATTGTTGGAAATACTTTATTCCAACAGCATAAAAGAAGACGATACACGTGGACATGCCCAAGGGATGACAGTAGATATCAGATAGAGTATATACTCGTACAGGAAAGATACCGAAATTGCTTAAAAAATGCAAAGACTCTACCAGGAGCGGATATTAATTCAGATCATGTCCTACTGATAGGCGAAGTAGATATTCGTCTGAAAAAGATAAGAGGAAGGGAAGTGACGAAGAAGTTTGATATAGAAAAACTTATGAACGAAGAGGAAAAACGAAAATTTGAAGAACATTTTCAAAAGAAAACCTCTAATTTAGAATCCGCACCTGAAAATAGTAATGAATACTGGACTCATCTAAAAAGCTGTATACAGGAAACAACAGAAGAAACAATAGGATACAGAGAAGGTAAGAGTAATAAGAAACCTTGGGTTACAGGGAAAATGTTGGAGAAGATGGAGGAAAGGAGAAAATGGAAAACCATCAATACAGAAGAAGGTAAAAGAAATTACAAGAAACTAAACAACGAACTAAGAAGAGTAACTGATAAGGTGAAGGAAGACTGGATGAAACAGAAATGTGAAGAAGTAGAGGATCTAGAGAGAAAAGGAAGATATGATTTAATGTAACACGAAGTAAAATGTTTGGATTTCACAAATAAGAATAAGAAGTCCATGTGGTTGATAGAAGACGAAATCGGCAATGAAATAAACGATAAACAAGGAATTTTGAACAGATGGAAGAGGTATGTAGAAGAATTATATGAGACAAGGAATCGTCCAGATTACTTAGCTGTAGGAGATGAAGCAGCTGTATCAGAAGACGAAAAAGGATGTTGTATTCTAAGGGAAGAAGTTGAGCTAGCGATTAGGGAAATGAAGAATGGGAAAGCAACAGGAGTTGATGGAATACACATTGAGTTAGTAAAATGCTTGGGTGAAGACAAGAAGCAAATACTATCATTATGCAATGAAACATATGAGAAAGGTGAATGGCCTGATGATTTCATGGAAACAGTATTGCTGCCAATACCGAAGAAAAATAATGCCAAGAAGTGCAATGAGTTCAGGACTATCAGCCTTATATCTCACTCAGCGAAGATTCTTCTGCGAATACTGAACAGACGTTTATAATCTAAGGTAGAAGGAGAGTTGGAATAAACTTATGGAAATCTCGAAGAAAATTTGTGTGGATTGGAAAGAGAGAAGGCTAATAACTAATCTTTATATGAAACAACGAGTCAAAGTCAGGATAGGAGAAAAATTGTCAGAGGGAAGTGGAATAGGGAGAGGGGTGCGACAAGGATGCCCTCTATCACCTACGCTGTTCACCATCTACTTAGAGGAGTTAGAGAAGAATTGTTTTCAGAACATGGGAGGGGTGATAGTAGGAGGAAGAAGAATAAAGTGCATAAGATTTGCTGATGATATGGCATTGTTAGCAGAAGAGGAGATGATACTAAGGGATATGCTACTGCAGCTGAATGACAGCTGTGAACAAAATGGAATGAAGATAAATGTAAACAAGACAAAGACTATGGTTATCGGAAGAAAGACAAAGAAGATAAACATAAGTATTCGGAATGAGACATTGGAACAAGTGAACAACTTTAAATACTTAGGGTGTACTATAAGTGGTGATATGAACTGCTGCCAAGAAGTCAAGAGGAGGATAGCAATAGCAAAGGAGACTTTTAATAGGAAAAGGAGCATCTTCTGCGGACCTCTGGAAAAAGAACTAAGGAAGAGACTAGTGAAGTGCTTTGTGTGGAGTGTGGCATTGTATGGGGCAGAAACATGGACATTACGACGCAGTGAAGAGAAACGACTAGAAGCATTTGAAATGTGGATATGGAGAAGAATGGAGCATGTGAAATGGACAGACAAAATAAGAAATGAAGCTGTGCTAGAAAGAGTGGGTGAAGAAAGAATAATGCTGAAACTGATCAGGAAGAGAAAAAGAAACTGGTTGGGTCACTGGCTGAGAAGAAACTCCCTAATGAAGGATGCACTGGAAGGAATGGTGAACGGTAAAAAAGTTCGAGGCAGAAGAAGATTTCAGATGATCGACAACATTATGGTAAATGGATCTTATGTGGAGACGAAGAGGAAGGCAGAAAATAGGAAAGATTGGAGAATGCTGGGTTTGCAGTGAAGGACCTGCCCTTGGCAGAGAACTATGTATGTATGTATGTATGTATGTATGTATGTATGTATGTATCTTGTTACAGATTTCGTTTGTATCATTAATGTTATTTTCGGAGATTTTCTTATTTACATTATTTAAGCCTAACTCTAGTTTATTTTTGTTCAAATATGTAGTTTTTTGGCTTTGTTGGTTTCTTTTATTCGTCAACCTTATCGTTTTTAGTTTGATTTGTGTTGTTAGAGATAATATTTTGAACAAATACTACGAAGTGATCGGATATTACATCTTTGCATATAATTCCCGTACTTCTACTATTGATACATTTATCTCTTAAGAATATATGATCTATACAGGATTTGGTGGCTTTTTTAATTGTTATGATATGTCTGGTTACACCATTTATACAGTTTTTGAAGCCATTGGAATATAGGCATTCCAGATATTTTAAAGTAGTTAAATCTTTATTTTTCTTCCATAGATCAATATTGATATCTCCAATGAAAAAAACTGTATTCTTATAATTCTTTATATTGTCATTGAGTAAATTATTCATTTCTTCGATGAAAGATATTCTACTTAAATTTGGAGGTCTGTATATTCCAATTACTATAAACGTTTCGTTATTAGTTGAATTCTTGAATTCTGCAACACAATTTTCACAGTGGTTTGTGCCAATTTTGATTTCTTTAAAGGTAAATTTCTTTTTAGAAAAGATGATTATTCCTCCCCCCTTTTTTGTTATTTTCTCTAACTTTTACTAAAGAATTCCAGTTTTCTAATTTATACAAGTACTTCTCTTTGTTAGTTATATTTACTTCAGTTACAATTATTACATCAATCACAGGAAGAGAATTATTTATTTTGCAAGAAAACAGATTAGTCTGAGTGAGCGAATATTTAGATGTAGAATGATTTTGGAAGAATTTGTAGGGTTATTGATATTATTCATTAGATCAGAATTATCTTTTATATTTGAGATTGATTTTAGGATTACTGTGTTTGACCTAATTATGTTGTTTATTTCTCTATCAATTTCAGCCATTGGGAAAAAAAAAAGAACAATTAATTACAAATTTTTACCTTTATCTTATTTTAATTTGCTCAGATCCGCTTCATCTTTGATTCTTATTATGATTGAGTCGTCATTTTTTCTTATGAGAATTTTAGTGTCTTTCACCCAAACATATTTGAAGCTCTTTTCCCTAGCCTTTGTTTTTGTTTGCCAAAAAAGATTTTTCATCAGACTGGTCAGGTTTTCATTTATATACACCATTGCATCATCACCATTGAAATGGAGATCATTGTTTGATATTCTTTTTTGTTTCTTCCTTTCCAGCCACTTGTTCCTAGCTTCCAGTGATTTGAATTTCTATTACTATGATTATATAATTAAATATTGCAATTATGATTTTGGAGAACTCATTCCACGTTGTTATAAAAATATTAAAAACAGCATTAAAAATCAATTCTCCACATAAATATTTTAGTAATCATGTGAATCACTTATTGCTATAATTATGTTAGAACGAAATCACATTATGAATCGAATAAAAACATTATTGAATAATTGACTTTATTTTATTTTATTCTAATCGAAAAACAATTGTAATTTAATATAGAGAAATACATAATTCATTTATAATCATTTTAAATTCTTGCAAATAATGTTTGAAGAATCCAGTTGTAGGAGTAACACAAATACACAACTACGCACACACAGACAGAGTGATTTTATCATTTTCACTTTCCTATTGGAAACTAGATAAAAACAAAAATTCCAGATAATGTCTTTTGATTCTTTAGAAAAAAATATGGAAATAGCAACAACTACTTTTATATTCTCATAATTAAAGAACAGTTAAAATAACTGAATCCCAGTCTTTCTTCTTATCAAAAGTCTCATGAATTTCTAGTAACAGCCCAAAATAAACCACAAAAAAATATTGATAGACATCCCAAAGTTAACTAAATAATTTATCAAAATGGATGCAATAAGTCAATAAAGATGCTTAATTGTTTACTTGATTTATGTATACTTCTTAATTTCAATAATAAATAAACATTTGGTTATGATTTTTAAATGCAGACTTTTTTTTTAGTTTACTTTAAAATAGGGTAAGTGAGAATCATCAAATCAGTCAGTGTATGTTCGTATCTCCTCCCCCTAATAACTTTTGAATCACTGGAAGAAACTTCCTGAAACTTGATGTCCTATTCGAGAACAAGGGACCATCTAACGTTTATATCGTAAATTTTTGGAGGTGGGTCTTTATCCAGAAATCAATGCGACAAGGCGAAAAAAAAATTTACAGAAAAATACTGAAATCCTAACAATGGATCCTATTTCTAATAATGTCTCCAAAACAAAGAATATTAAATCCTTTATCCATTTCACGTGGATTAATACACTTACCAGCATTAGAAGATTTAAGTAAATAATTCGGATTTAGTTCCTTTTTTTTGTTTAGAAAATGAAAAAAAATCTGTATTGTTATTAATTAGTAGATATCAAAATTTGAGAATATACTCTACCCTACAGTAATGGACCGGACACCAGCATATTTACATAAAATCAGACGAGATCGTCAAAGTGCATGTGCGCACGTGATCAGGCAAAGTCCATTCAGATAGTTGCTACGGAAACGTCTGTAGGAGTGTCGAATAGTGCGAAGAGTATGCCGAAATGCAGGGAACTTAGTGATTTTGAAAGAGGCGTTGTAGTTGGCTGTCACATTGGTGCCATGTCTATTCGTGCAATTTACGCACGTTCAACTGTTGGTGATGTCATCAAGAAGCGGAAGAATACGGGCGTTGGGGCACGAAATGCACACATTGGTCGTCCCCGGAAACTGATCGAACGCGATAGACGCGTCCTTAAGCGCGAGGTTCGTAAAAACCGCAAAAAAAACCTCCGAATCATAAACAGTGAGTTTCAACAGGCTTCAGGGATTATAGTTCATCTCAATACATTGCGGAAGGTAAAGAATGCCCTTAAAATCAACGGATGTGTTGCCGCACTGAAACCACACATCTCATCATTCAACAGAGCCGCCAGCCTCAAGTGGTGTTTGCAAAGTCGCAAATGAACTGTAGAGCAATGAAAAACAATTTTATCGAATGTAACGTGCCTCATGACATTACACTCTCTTCCAGTCGGTGTGGCGAATGCCAGGCGAACGTCTTCTACACGAGGACATCGTTCCAACTGTGAAGTTCGGCGGTGGGGGAATCATGCTGTGAAGGTGATTCTCATGATATGGCCTGGGGCCCATTGCATGTT